>RJWM01017916.1:0-42249 GCA_004363535.1 Dasyprocta punctata | reverse complement strand
AAAAGTAACTGAAAAAATCCATCAGAGCATATTTTCTTATAAAATCATAAGAGGCTATGAAGAAGGGCCAAATCACAGGGACCTGCTGTTTCTGGGCACCTCATTACTTTTCATATTTGGAATACATGAGCTACTTAGGCACAAATAATTCATCAAGAAACCATTACAGGGCTGGGAGTTTGGCTCAGTGGCTTAAGCACCTGTCCAGCAGGCGCTAGGCTGTGAGTTCAACCCCGGTGCCGCAAAAAAAAAAAAAAGAAAGAAAGAAAGAAAGAAAGAAAGAAAGAAAGAAAGAAAGAAAGAAAGAAAGAAAGAAACCATTACATCACAGCAATGAATAAAGGGTTTTTTTAAATAGCAACTTTACTAAACTAAAATTTGCATATTCTATCTCTTTTTTATTTTATCCACATGAAATTACTAAACAATTAAACATCCTTTAAAAAACTGAGAAACTTATCAATCACAAAATCATAGTCATTTATAAACATTTTAAAATTATTTACAGCAGTATATAATTTTCAAAACTAAAGACCTAATATTTGTTATGAAAAAGTTTTAGGATGTTCTTAGCAGCAATTTTTAATGATATGGCCCACCCAAAATTTACTAGTTGATTATCAGAAACTAAACTGAAACAATTTAATGTCATTTGAAATGTGCTTTTGTTATATGTACTTATCATTTTAAGTCTGACACTTTTTTCATTCTTTCATTTCATGGTCAAATCAACTACTCATCATTACACAATGAAGCTACTTGTAAAGCTAAAAAAATAAATCGGAAAACATTTCTGAAAAGCAAAAACCATTACATCAAGGCATTGTTTAATCAGATACTTTCCAGAATTTTTTTTCCCTTCCCCAATCTTTCTACATACTCTGCTGGCTCAACAAAACAAATGGATAAAAAAAGCCTTTACTGTCAGGGTGTCAGATAATTTACAACTCCCAGTGACTGGTGATAATATATTGCCTTCAATGTTAAGGGAGGCACATGACAGAGATGAAGCAAACAATGTATTTCATGCTGCTGCAGAGATGTGAATTTAAACTTCACCTAATAGTGACTATAAAATGTCATCATGCAGGTCTGAAATGTGTCTCAGTGCTTATGAAATGAGCTGCAATATCCAGCAAGGCAGCAGCAATGTTGCCACACACCCACTTCAGCAGGCAGCAAGAGAACAGCAGTGCAGTTACCCCATTGTTTTAGACATAGCCCTAACACAACCATCATAGTTTAGTAAAGTAAGCCACAGTGTTATCCTTGGGAGAATAGTCCAGCAAGCCTAGTGTGGCTGCTGCAAGTTTGCTGAACTATTGTCAAACTAGGCTGTTTGTTTATTCATGTGTGCTTATGTAGGTAATAGTTAAAACCTTTTGTTCAATTCCAGACATTTTTTCCCTCAAGTATTTCAATTCATTACTCTAAACTTTCCAACTGCAGAAGGCTACTTTAGTGTAGTGTTGGAGTCTGCAGAATTCTCTTCTATGACGCTGACAGAAGAGACTAGTGAATTGCTTCATTTCTGACAAACCTACTATAGTATGTGTGCGATTTCTGGTTTTTAGGAAATTGCAGAAACATGGGAATTTAGAAGATACACTTTCTGCTTTATATTCACTGACTGATTGTGATATTGGCAAGTATCCAACCATCAAGCAAGCATTTTATTTTATTTTATTTTTATTTATTCATTTTTGGTACTGGGAAATTGAACTCACCACCTCGTGCTTGCCAGGCAGGCACTGTGCTGTGAGCTATATCCTCGGCTCCAAACAAGCGTTTTACAGGCACTTTTTAGAGAAAACAAAAACAAAGCAAACATGAGCGTGTGTATATGTAGCTATAGAAATGCTACAATTACTTTCCTAGAAAACTTGTAGTAACCATTTTATGAGGAAAATGGTTCTATGTTCAGAATTCCGAACTTAGCTCATCCACTAATTTTCAAACTGCAGTATTTTTTATTTATAGCAGTATTCATTTCCCACTGGTCTGATGTTATGAACAGATGAGTCCTAATGTTTATAGTGGTCTGGTTTCAGGGGCATAGAGCAAGCACTCCTCTTACCCCTTTCAAAATCTCTCCACAGAACTGATCGATTTCTGAAATGCCACAATTGCTCATTAATTACTCATTACTTTATACGATGCTTATTCCCTGCTAGTATGTAAATTTCAAAATAAGCAACAATTAAATATTTTCAATTTAATATAGACAAGTAGATAAAATGTATTCTTGAGAGCAGGACAAAAGATAGAGCACAGAAATGATAAATACCAGGTGTGATGGTTGTATGTAGTGAACGCTTAAATTAAAAAAAAATTATTACCATAAAAGACACATTGCCTTTAATTCCCCTTAAAATACTCCGCCTTATTTTGCACACACTTTTCCCTTCATTCTTGCCCCTTTCTGAAGCAGTTCTGGAAGTTCTCTTTCATGAGCGTCGTTACAACATGTAATAAAAACTGTGGTGAATGCAGTAGCTGGGTGACATCCAAGGGAAAGCCAGGTTCATAAAAACATTAAAAATCTGGGACTGTGCAGGGCAACTTCATCAGACTCAAAATGATCATGAAAGATAAACATTTGGGGTTAATTCAAGACATACATCAAAGCACCCATGACAACACAAATGAATTGTGGGTGATAAAAGTGAAATCTACAGAATGAAAATTTACAATTTCTTTTCCAAAATCCTTACAAACTGAAATAATTGAATGTTCAGAATGGTTTTAGAATTTTCAAAACATAAAATAGTTGCCAATGTTAGATACAGACACCACCAGTGAGATCAGGAGTGGCTACTTACTTCCAAATAGTATTATTTCTGCAGTGAAACATGAATATTAATACAAAACTTGATTTATAAATTTAAAAAAAGATAAACAGTCTCATAAGAGCTCAGGCTAGATTTTTTTTAGCTGAATAAGTCTGCCACAATCATAGATCTTTTTGATTTAAAAATCAAGGATAAAAGATTGTAGATTTTACCATGTTATGTTCATGAATTTCCCCCTAAAACCTCATGCTATCACAGGTGACATATTTGGAAGGTGATTGGGTTATAGAGACAGCATAGCTGACTTGCTCTGAGAGGTGGGTCCTAGTTGGAAGGAGTGGGTCACTGTGGGCATGACCCTGAAGGTTGTATCTCCTTTTACAGCTAGCTTCCTTGACTGTCTCTGCTTCCCAGGTGACTTAAGGTGAGCGGTTGCTCTTCCACTATGTTCCTGTGCCATGTTACCCTAACTTGCAGCTAGCTGACTTTGAACTGAAACATGAGACAAAATAAACCTCCTTTAAGGTGTGGGAATCCTTTATTTCTAGCATGACGGGTCTCTGGTTTATGACACATATGTCAAGAGTATCTATAATAGGAGGAGGAAGTGGTATGAACGGATGATGTGCAAGTAAGTACTATGTCATTCTGTGGGTCCCCAAAATATGCCATCCTAAAATACATTTCTTTGACATATTTCAAGATGGTTATTCTGAGAAACTGTCTGAAAAGCTGGTCTTTTATAGGAGAAATTTGCAACTATAAAGTGAACTAAGTAGGCAGGGGACATGAATAGACTTTTCTAAGTGATATCCCCATTCCTGCTAGGAAAGATTCCCCCACCCCAAAAGGAAATAGAAATTGTGAGTCTGATATCTGGTACAAACAGAAGTGACCACAGTGGCTTTCACCTGGGAGACTCATCTTCATAACCTGACAATCCTTGCTCTCTAGCTACTTGTCTCATCAACTTTCCATAACCAGACACCAACCTTTCCCTCAACCCTGATGTCCAAGGCCCAGTCCTTGTTTAGCTCTACATAAGCTTCAGCTGTCTAGTTCTCTCTCTTCCCTTGGAGTCTCATACTGCACCTTTTGTGTGACTCTTATATTTCTGCTGGTTATTATTTTCTCCTATTCATCGGTGCATTTACAGTTTATTTCATAAATTAAACGCATCATACCTTCAAAGGGAAAACAGTACACTTAAAACTTTTCTACACATCATTCAGAGTCATTTAGTCAAGCACTCACAAAAGCCAGAGTAAGAGGTTAGGGGGACAACTTTCCTCCTATTGCTCCTCTCTGATCAAGGTCTCAGGCAAAACAGCACTGCTCTAAGTGAAGACACAATTGTCATTCAAGTGCAGTTGAGCAGAGAGGGCTAAAGAGGCATGACGGATGGCACTAGCTTGCTGCCTCTGCCCCCACACTCGCTGCCTTCAGGATGGTCTCTTTTAGGTCTGGAAGTAATTGTCTTCTTCCCAGCTGAGCACAGACATCATCATCTTTAAAATTCCCATCCCTGGGCACAGGAACTTACAAAGAGAATTAGAGATTGTCCCCACTCCTTCCAGTGCAACAGAATAAATGCAGAATAACTATTCTCGTCTCATTTGATTAACAATGATACTATTGTTTTCAAGTACTCTGCGTTATCTCTAGTCCTATAGCCTTCATGTCCTTCTTCATGTTTCACCCTACATAATGTACACTCATTTCAAATGAAATCAAACTCTTAAAAATTAGCTTCCCCCCATCTTCAGTCTTTCCACAGCCAACTTAGCTCCAAACCCTTGAGGCATTTATGACTCCACTACCTAATTTGCTGTCATAACAGAAAGACTGAGTAAGGTTGGCTGCTTCTTCATTCACAGTACACCTCCTTTCTTTTCCAGTCTATTTCTAAAACTCAGACCCTTCTCAGTTCATGCCTGATCTATGGTGACAGTCCTGTAAAAATAAGTAAATTAATTAGAATTTTAAAACACCTTATCTTTTTACTTGCTCCAAGCCTGACATACCAGTCAAACGAATTTCACAGCATGGTAATTTTTCAGCTTATCCTTGACTAGTACAAAACATTAATGTTAAGAGCCAGGGGAAAATTTATATATATATATATATATATATATATACACACACACACACACATATACTGTAGTCTGTTCTCAGCATCTTCTACTACGCAAATACAATTTCCTTTAACTTTTTTAACTTTTATCTTTTAACTCTCTGGTCCAACTTTTCTATAGACATACTTCTTTATTCATTGCTTCTAGTCCACTGCAACTTTTTAGTGCAGTTTCACCTAGTTCAGTTCTGTCTTCATTTATTCACCAAATTTCAATTCAAGTTTCACTAGTCCATAAAAATCTGTTGTCTAGGGCCATAGTAGTTATGAAGTTGACTGTTTATCACTCTCGAATAGTTATCCTCCCCTTTCCCTCCCATAACAACTATCAAGTAAGCCAGTGGCCACTGAGCTCAAGCACTCTTGGTGCCTTGAATTTCTATGTAAAAAGCTATGACATAGTTCAACAATAAGCAAGTGAAACCTAGTTTAGCAGTAACAAACAGCCAAGTTTCATCCACTCATAAGCAACCAACTAATCAGACCACTCCCAAAACAAAAACCTCACTGTAACCAATCAGGTGATTTCTCTACTTTGGTCCCAAGTTTGGCATATAAAATTTCTCACACTGCAGGGTAAAATTTTCTTGTATTAATCAGCCTTCCTATTGCAGGGGGAAAAATATCTAATATTTACAAATTAAAGGTGGACAGATTTATTTTGTCTCACAATTTCAGGGGGTTCAGTCCTTGCTAAGCTGGTGTCAAGGCACTAGCATCATGGTGAAGGATATGCTTTCATATTTCTTCAGGTAATACCAAGATGTCCTTGGGTTAGAATCCAGGATTTGTTCTATGAAGAGAGTGAACAGAATTCTAGAGAATTTGCCTATATTATGCTTTATATTTATTCCTTTTCCAAAATTCAGGGATTAGCAATTTGTCAAATGATTCCTAGGAACAGGAGTAACTTCAGTTTCAAAGCTTACAGTTTTTGGCTGGGCATAGTGGTGCATGCCTGTAATTCCAGCACTCAGGAGGCTGAGCAAGGAGGATCACTGTGAGTTAGAGGTCAGTTTGGGGTATAAAGTGAGATCAAGGCCAGGCTGAACTACATAGAGAGACCCTGCCTCATAAAGAAAAAAAAAAAAAAAAGAAGAAAAGAAAAAAAGACACACACATTGGGATAGGGGAAAAGAGAAAAGAAGGATAGGAAAAGAAAACATATATAGATATATACAAAATAGTTAAGATAGTTATACTACTAATTGCTATTAGTTCATTGCAAAAAAAGATTTGTGCGTATATTGTTTGAACAATTTTTCATGCCTTTATCTTGTAATATGAGCAACTACTTTGAAGATAACAATATGCAATGTACTAACAATTGTTACTCTCCTACAATCTTGTTTTGAAATTCTGTACCATTGTTTTTATTGTTATTTTCTTTAAAATAAAATTTAAAACAAAACAAAACGAAACAAAAAAACCCAAAACCTTACAATTTCTTCAAAAGTAATTTTAAAATGGTATTATATCCATGACTTTCTTTTTGCTCATCATATGAACTTCAGTATAAACACTCTTGTGATTTCTGAGTGGAAAAATATGTGAGTGATGCGGGAAATTTGAAAAAGTTTAGTATAATTGTCTTAACTGATATCTCCTTACCAAAATTTCTAGACTAGTTAATACTGTCCATTTTCTCTGTAAAACTTACTGAATTTCTTGTGACTGGCAAACCTCTCTCTGTCTAGCACATTTGTAGCGTCTCCTTGCATGGGTTGATATTATATATGCCATAATGATTACCAGAATAAGGTTACTTATTAACAAACTCGTTTATGCCAGTTGTACCTATTAATGTGTTTATGAAGTGTAATTAAATGTCGCATAAACCAAGAAAATTTGAGCATGAACAGAAATAGAGCTATTGAGTCTATAAAAATAATTTGAATTCTTTGGAAAGACTTGATAACATAAGTAATTAAAATTTTCTGTTTCATTAGGTATGTACATATATTTTTTTTTTAAAAAAATCATAATGATCTGTACTCAGAACACTTCCAAAACTTTAATTCTTTGCTAAAGAAACCAAAATAGGAATGGGTTGGTTTATAAAAGAAAAAAATGCATAACTCCACTCAGCAAATTTTAACAAAAGAACAAGCTATTTTCTGCCAGAAAATAAACAAGCACTAGTTAAAGACCTAAATAAAATATTTAGGATATACAGTGGTAACTCTGTTGAGGAACTTCACTATTTCTGATTCTGGGGAAGAGGGCCCCATGGTTCTGTTCTCCATCCTATGCAGAGTTCACAAAAAGAAGCAAAATACTGTCAAGCACTTCTATCTTTGAACCGAATTTTTTTGCCAACTGAAGCATTTTTGAATAGAAGTACTACTGTATATTTATTTTCTTTACATTTGATTCTCTGTTTTGACAGTGTTAAATAAATAAACTACCCATCATAATTATGCTTAGTAACAACCATTAGTAATCCTACAAGAAAGAGTGTTAATTCTGATTATTACCATTGAAGCATATCCCCTCTAGTCCATTTTTATATCCATTCTACATGGTGTAGGATTACAGCAACTATATATGCAAATTTGTGATTTTTTATTGTTAACAACCTGAAATAAGCATTTTTCCATATTTAAGTCATTTCTCTTTTCCACAGTTATTTCAATTTTAGTGACCTATTATTAGAAGGCAGTATTTCCTATACTGTAAAAACACATAGACCAAAGATTTTGCCAGTTTTATGCACCCACATAGCAAAAAGTGAAATCAAAATGTGGAGAAAAACTATCACTTCTCAGATATTTCTCTTGCAACCTTTTCCAGTCAATTTTTACCACCACTATTTCATAGCCTTCAACTTTTTTATTTTTGTTGTTACAGGTTATTTTTGCTTACACTGTGATTTCACATAAATGGAGTCATATGACATGTGTTTTTGTGTATGACTTCTTTTGTTCGGTCTAAAGTGTTAAGATTCATTCAGATTGCTGCTTATCAGTCATTTGTTCTTATTGAGTAATATTTATTGGTATCAGTATACTACAATTAATTTATATCATCTCTTCTAGATATACATTTGGGCTCTTTTTAGATTTTAAAATTGCTAATAAAACATTCTTGCACAAGTTGTTTCATAGATTTGCATTCTTATTTGAGTCATTGGATACGTGTATACTTTAGTTTTTAAGACTCTACTCAGCAGTTTTTAAAGGGACAATATTATTTCACATCCCACCAACAAAGTGAGAGTTCTAGTTATTTCAGATCCCCACAAACATTGAATGTTATCAGTATTTTTCATTTTATCCACTTTGAGGGTCCTATACTAACCATACAGTTTTGATTTGCATTTCACTATTGAGTTCTGGTGTTGAAACTCTTTTGATATTCTATAATATCTTTTCCATAGCTAATTTATTCTACATATGAATATCACATTCTCTTTCTCTGCTAAGTCTTTTCTGCCTACTCTGCCTAATTTTTCCCCATCTCTTGCTCCAGAGAAGTAACTCTCTCCTGTCTCTGATAAAATAGTATTTGGTATTTCCCACAGCATTTCCTGTTTCTTCTTCACATACTTACTCTTATCCTGAACCTTCCTTTCCCGATCAAATTGGCCAAGTACACATCTAGAAATCAGCTCTTCAGAGGAAAAAGTAAAAGATACAATACAGATGCAGAGGAGTTCCAACTTTTAGGTTTTAAAGTAGATTTAATTCCTGGCAGTCCAAAAAGATTTGGGAGATTGTCTTTTCATTGGTGTTTTCTCATTGGTATTTACCAAGACTACTACAAAATACACACTTTGTTTTTGGTTCCATAGAGAAGGAGATAGTGGATATATTTTCTTTCTGAAATACTACATCAAGACTCTTCCCATGGAGAGTTCTAGACTGCAGTAGTTTGGGGATAAACAGCATAAGATGAATAGAGTTAATATCAGACATGCTGCCAAGCAGAGCATAAGAACAATAACCACAGAGAGTAAATCTTGGATTAGACCTAGAAATCAGGAACTCCTAAATTTTTGCTCTGCTGTTGATGCAGGATCATTTCATATGCTGGGTCCCCTGTATTTTCTAATCATAACTAGCTTAAATAGATGAGTGCTTTTTTAATTTTTAATTTTCACTGGTACACATTTGTAATACATAATGATTACTTTCACTGTAGGGAATTGGTAAATGTACGTAACACATCTTAATTCATTTTTCTCCTTCCCTCCACTCCCTCTTCTATTTTGTAAGCATCATATTTGTTTTTTGTCTTACAAAACTAATTATCATATACACAAATTAACAACTAGACTAATGGGCCTAAAAGTACATATGAAACATATAGGGCAACTATACTAAATCAAGGTACACTTTTTAATATGTTGTCCTTGCTGGATAATGATAACTTTTCTCCTTCTCTCACTTTTTCTGTTATCTGTGTTTTACTTCACACTTTATTTATTTATTAAAGTTTTTGCATAGGAGAAACCATGTGATATTTAAACTTTTGTATATGATTTATTCACTTAACATTATGGTCTCAAAGTGCATCCATTTTCCTACAAATGACTCAATTTTTCCTTCTTTACAGCAAAGTAGTACTCCATTGTATATAAATTACATGCTTTTAATCCATCCATCTGTTAATTTGGGGAAACAAATAATCTTACCATTTTGATTTGCCAATAGGCTGTTTTAAAGATTTAGCTATGATGAATAGTGCTGCTAGAAACATGAGTAGACATACATCTGTATGGTATGATGTCTTTAATTCTTTTGGGATGATACCTAGAAAGGGACTTGCTTAGTCAAATAAAATTTCTGTTTTTAGTTCTCTGGGGAATCTCTCTACTGATTTTCACAGTGGCTGTATCAGTTTTCATTCCCAGCAACAGTGGAGAAAAGTACGTTTTTCCTCACAGTCCCGCCAGCCTTTTTTAATTCGTTGATTTCTTAATAGTAGTCATTCTTTGTTGAGTGAGAAGGAATGTGTTTTTTTAATTTGCATTTTTTGAATAGCTAGGGAGGTTGAACATTTTCTCATGTATTTATTGGCTTTTATATTCTTCTTCTAAGATGTTTCCATGAAAAGAACTCAAAAAAATTAGGCCTCCCAAATTTAAAGACTCAATCAAATAAACATTTTTGGTTTTTATATTTTTTTAATCTGTTTGTTTTTGAAACAGGGTCTCAACCTATAGCTCAGACTGACCTTGAACTCACTATGTAACTTACGCTGGCCTCAATCTAGCAGTGATACTCCTTCCTCAACCTCCCTAATGCTGGAATTACAGATATTCATCACCATGTCCATTCCTCAAATGGACATTTTTAAGGACACAAATCCCCAGAGGGGAGACTTATCACATTTACTTTGTATTCCCATAAACAGAAACATATCCTCAAGTAATATAATTTAGATCCATCCAGTTTTCACCATTTCTATGCCACCATCAGTCTTTGATGTGTCCCCTCTTACTCAAACCACTGCAGGAACCTACCAGCTGCTCTCTCCATTTTGCCCTACTGCCTCATTCCAATCCTTTCTAACTACATCTCAACAAACGTTCTTCAGAGTTATTCAGATCATGTCACTCCCCTACAGAAAGTTTTTCCAAGATTTCCACTGCAATCAGAACAGACTCCAGGCTCCTTCCTGTCACCTATAATTGTGTAGAAATAAACAAAAACCAAGCAAATAAGAAATACAAATGGTACTCATACAGAACTTGCTGTCGTGAGAGAACAGCCATCATCACTTGCATTTAACAGACACTGGAAGACAGGCAAAGGAAAAAGATATTTATTTTTTTTCCAAATCCATTTTATTCAAAAATAAAAAGAAAGAAAAAAAAGAAGAGGAAGAAAAAAACTACAACAAAATTTCAAAGCACATCAAACAAGGGGCAACAATGATACATACACTGCACATTGTCATCTCCAAATCATTCACCCAGATCACAAGACATCTGTATTCAATTGTTTGAGCAATACCAGTACAAATCTTTCTCTTCAGCGAACTCAGAGAAATCAGTAGTATAACTATCTTAGCTATTTTTATATATACATATATAAATATATATATATTTATATATATACATACATATATATATATACATACACATATACATACATTTGGAAAAAAAATCTTTATAGTGGAAAAAAGAGAAGGCTTTAATTAGACCTTGATTAATGCCTGTTGACATGGAGAACTCAAACTGGAAGTATGAACTCTATATGGTTTGTTCAAAACACTCTTGTGGCTTTCTCTAGTCTTAAATTATTGTTTCTAAGAATGAACTTTGAATTATTGACCCTATATATTACTCACTATTTCATTAATTTCAGACCTGATCTTTACTATTTTCTTTATTCTATTTGATTTCATTTTGGTTTACACCTACTTTTCTAAATTGAGATGCATTATTTGATGGGTCTTTTATTTGGGATGTCACTGAGTTTCTTACTGTAAATGTTCACTGTTATAAATTTCCTTCCCAGGAAATAAAAGGAATAAAGATAGGAGAGGAAGAATTTAAATTATCATTATTCACAGGTGAAATGATATTCTACATAGAAGACCCCCAAAACTTCCCCAAATAACTTATAGATTTAATAACCAAATTCAGTGACATAGCTGGATATAAAGTCAACAATCAAAATTCAATAGCATACTCATGCACAAACAACAAACTCACTGAGAGAGAAATTAAAGAAACAATGCTCTTCACAATAGCATCCAAAAACATGAAATACTTGAGAATCAATCTAACAAAGGAAGTAAAATATCTTTACATTGAAAATTACACTACTCTGAAAAAGGAGATTGAAGAGGGTATCAGAAAATGGAAAGATATCCCTTGCTCATGGATAGGAAGAATCAAAATAGTGAAAATGGCCCTACTCTCAAAATTGTTTTACAGATTCAATACAATCCTGATCAAAATACCATTAGCATACCTCACAGAACTGGAGAATATATTCCTAAAATTCACTTGGAACCGAAAGACACCTAGAATAGCAAAGGCCATCCAGGGCAACAAAGGAAAGTCAGTGGGCATCACAATACTTAACCTGAGATTATACTCCAAAGCTACTGTGATAAAATCAGCATGGTGGCAGCAAAAAAATAGACCTGAGTACCACTGGAACAAATTAGAAGATGCAGAAACAGCTCCAAATGCATTCAGCCATCTTATCTTTGACAAAGGGGCCAAACACCTTCACTGGAAGAAACATAGTCCCCTTAGTAAATGATGCTAGAAAAATTGGCTCTCTACATGCCACTGACTAAAACTAGACACACTTCTATCATCATGCACTAAACTAAAGTCAAAATGAATCAAAGATCTAAGCATTCTAACAGAAACACTAAACCTGCTGGAAGAGAAAGTAGGAAGAAATCTTGAGGACATATGTACAGGTAGAGAGTTCACGAACAGAACCAAGACTGCAAGAGAAACAATTCAAAGAATCAACAGTTGGGATCTCATCATATTAAAAAGCTTTGCACAACAAAATAAATCACCAGTGGAGTGAAAACAATAGTCTACAGAGTGGGAAAATATGTTAGCCAACTGTCTCTCAGACAAAGAAATTCTATCTGGAACATACAAAGAATTTAAAAAATCAGACTCCCCAAGTTCAAAGACCCAATCCAAAAACAGACATCTGGGATGAATACACACTTCTCAAAAGAAGAAATACAAATGTTAAATAAATATATGAAAAAATGTTCAACAACACTGTTCATTCAAGAGATGCAAAGTAAAACAGCACTGAAATCCATCTCACTCCAGAAAGAATGGCTATTATCAAGAAATCAATAAATCACTAATGCTGGCAGTGCTGTGGGAAAAAAAGGAACCCTTCTGATTCTTGATAGACAGCAGACTAGTACAACCGCTGCAGAAATCAATGTGGAGATTCCTCAAAAAACTAAGATTAATGGTACCATTTGACCCAGCTATTCCCCTTTTGGGTATCTTTCCAGAAGAATTAAAAACGTTGTGCCCCAGCAATATATGTGTGCCCATGTTTATAGCAACACAATACTGTTAGTGTCTCTTAGTTCATAAAAAAGGAAGGTTTGTGCTAATATTGATTGGAGAAATTTTTATGCCTATACCTTGTACCTTGAGCAACTATTTTAAAGATAGCAGCATGTGATTCATTAGCAACATTTAATATATCAACTATTGTTATTCTCCTATTTTGTTATGAAATTTGTTTTACCTTTTTTCCATAAAATAAAGTAATCAAATAAATAAATTAATAAAAATATACTTCTTGGAACTACCTTTACTGTATTCCATTCTTGTATTTTCTTTGTTTTTATTTTCATTTGATTCTAGGATTATTTTAAAATTTAACTCTTGATGTGGTTTCACCAATGACCCACTATTCATTCAAAAGTGAATTGCTAGTTCTTCATGTGTTTTATAGCCTCTACAGTTTACCCTGGTGTTGCTGTCTACTTTCTTTCTGTTATAAGACAGAAGAAATTATTTCTATTTTTTGTATTGTTAAGATTTGTTTCATGGCCTATCACATGATCTATTTTGAAGAAAGATCCATGAATGACTGAAAAGAATGTGTATTCTGCACTTGTTGTTTGCAATGTTCTGTTGATGTTTATAAAGTTCATTTGAGCCATAACAGTTTAACTCTGGTGGCTCTTTGTTGATCTTTTGCCTACATGATCTACATACTGTGTGTAGCATTGAAATCACTCACTACTTTTTTTACTGGGGCCTATGTGTTCCTTTATATCAAGTAGTGTTTCTATTATGAAATCATATGCACTAAAGTTTGTTGAGTTTACAAGTGTTATAACTTCTCCATGGATTGCCCCTTTTACTGTTCCCTTCCTTGTCTCTTTAGACTAAATTTTCTTTAAAGTCTCAATTATCAAATATGAGAATAGCTACATCTTATTGTCTTTAGATTCCACTAGCAAGGGATACCATTTTCCACCATTTCGCTAAGAGCATTTGTATATTTTTGCTGGTGAGGTATGTTTCTTAAGGGCAGTAAACAGTTGAACCTTCATTTTCAATTTATTCTGCCAGATTGTGGCTTTCAATTGGTAAACCAATACCATTTACATTCAGACTTATTATAGAAAGATATGTATATACTTGTCTACTTTCCACTCCTGTGTATAGAATTCCTTTGAGTGTCTTTTTTAATGGTGCTTTCATGTTCATGAATTCCTTTAGTATATGCTTATTTGGAAGGTCTTTCATTCCTCATCTAGTTTTGAATGATAACTGATTAAATATACTCTATATATAATGATTTTAAATGATGACTGATTATATAACCTAATTAGTATTAATCTGGTTTATCAACTCTTTTCTGCCTGTCTTGAAATGTATCATTTCATGTCCTCCTGGTCTTAAAGAGTTTCTCAGTTTTCTGATGAATTTTCATTTGTAACTGACTTGAAATTTCTCTCTTAGATGTTTCAATATTCTTTCATTGTTCTATACTCCTGGCATTTAAACTATGATGTGATGTAGAGAGATACTTTTCTAGTAATGACTATTTAGAGTTATAAATGTGTCCTCTACTTGAACGTCCATATTTTTTTCAAGATTTGGGAAGTTCTCTGCTATTAATTCACTGAACAGAGTTTCTATTTGCTCTTTAAACCATGTCCCAGAATCCTTGGATGTCTTGTTCATATTTCCTTTTTTTTTTTACTACTGTTTAAGTGTAATAATTCATCACACTTTTCAAGCCCTGAAATTCTGTGTTTTACTTGATCCAGTTTATTGATTATGCTTTTCACTGAGTTTTTTATTTGACTTATTGAGCTCTTTTTTACCAAGATTTCTGCTTGGTTCATTTTCATTATCTATCTTGGTTGAATCCCACCTTCATACTCCACATTGTCTTTAATCTACTCAACAGTTTATTTGTATTCTCCTTGAAATCATTGATCGTTTTAAAAACCAATCTTTAAAACAATTTACAGCATTTTATCAAATATGATATTTTAGTAGTCAGATCCTGTTGAGTTATGCAACTTTGGAGGTGTTGTGTTGTCCTGTTTATTCATGTTTTGTGTTAATATGTTGAGATTTGTGCAACTGTTGGAATGAATATCTATTCCACTGCTATATGCCCTTCTTTTGAAGGCTAGATATCCTGCACTATTCAAAGAGGAGAAAACAAACGGTAGGGATGACAAAAGACAAAAGCAAATCATGAAATACAGTCAAAATCAATGGAAAGCATCAACTACATCACCATTAGCAGTGATAAAAAGGCACAGTAATAATACAGATTAAATAAAGGTTAATAAAGGTCAAAAGTAATAATAGCAACATATTGAAGAAGCAGGAAAAGAAAAATGGAAGAGTAAGCAACATAAAATATGATAGATGACATCAAAAATCCAACTAAAGAATTTTTAAGCAAATAAAATTAGACAAAAATGTGAAAAAGTACACACACACACAAACAGGAGAAAAGACAATGGAAAAGAAAGAAAAATAAACTTGAAAAAAGAAAGATCAATCCAATGTCTTAAAGCCATGGGTTGGCAAAATTTCTTTCCAGGACCCACAATATTTGAGTCCACCATGTATAGAGAAGTGGCAGTGAGTCACACCTGGGTCCTATTTTATTTTAATGCTGTATGGATGCTGAGTACCACCCCACTTTTCCCGCCAGGAGGAACTAGTCAATAATAAGAATTCTGCACCAGGGCTGCATTCACTCCAACAACTTTTGTTTCCTTGTGTATACCCAGATCCACTGCTGTCCCTATGTGGCATGTGGGCTATTGAGGTACCTCCTTACTTCAGGGGTCCTATTGGGAGCTTGACCAGAGCCCCCGATCTCCTAAAATACATGCACGGTGAAGGTTTAAATAAAGGAGACAAGCAATGAGGCTTGCAGGGACCAGGAAGGTCAGAACTCTCCTGGATCTAAGACAAACACTTCTCTGAACAGCCAATATTTACTGGATTACAAACAAGTTTTGGAGTGTGAGGGAAAGTTAAGGGAAAAGCTAAGGTAAATATGGGGAAAATGATCAAGACCTTGAGAAGTCAGAACAGAGACATTCTTAGGCAGTACGTTTTACCATTTGTAGAGTTGTGTAATCTCTAAGGCTGGCAGCTCATTGCTCTGGAATAGGGAGTGAGTCAAATGTCAGCTGCAGCCTTTTCTTGCCTTCAGAGGCTGTGAATCCTGAAAGCACTGTGGTCAGCAGCTTAACCCTAACTCAGCCGGGACCCAAAAAAGATTTCTCTCCCCATGCACCAAATATCCAAGGAGAAGCACATCAGAGAGAGAAGAGAGCAAGCAGATTACTAAATTCTGTGTTGGAAAAGGGGAGCAATAGGAATCAAGCAAACTACTGGACTTGATCTGGGTGCTTTCACATCCAAGCTCCTCAGAAAAGATGCTTGACGGGCCTTGTTCCTCACCACAGAGGGTTGTGCTGCCAACCACGAGGACCTCCATACACAAAGTTTTCTGCTGCTTAAACTTCTCAGGGCGTCTGTGACTCATCTTTTCCCTCTCCATAACTGTCTCCCACCCCATCTCTGTGGCAGGGTGTCCCAAAGGACTCTAAAGTCTAATTGTTCTATGACTTATGACTCATGGAGTAACTCAATCTCAAACAATAAGCCTCCTTTCAAGATGGATCTTGGTGATGCACTCTGAGATATAGTGAGCAACACAATAGATTTCCTCAGAGAGCCTGCTGTGTGGGAAGAGTCACTTTCAGATTAAATCTCCATCCTGGATTCGTAACTTACAATAACTATGGTTTTCTTCTGTGGCTAAGGCTGTTCATCTGCTGCTTACCACTGGGGCTGCCAGTCCTCTCTAGACTTACCTTGTGCCTGCAAAACCAGGTTTAATGGTGCACTGCTTTTACTTTCATCTGCAGTTGCCTTTCTGCTTGGCCATGCATTAAAGCTTTCCTGCCACGTTTTTCTTGATACCAGGAGTTCTTCTTCTTTTGTTCCTGAAACACAGTTTCTCCTTTCTATCTCCTTGCTATTCTCACTCTTAATTACATGAAGGATATTTCTTTTTTGCCATTTTACCAGGAACCTCTCTCATACTGTTTTTAAGGTCACTAAATTAGGGGGTTTTTTTATAAACTCTGAGTTTTTGCAAGAATTAAATATAACATTTTCTTCAAAATTCATGTATTCTTCTTGAAATGAAATAGCTTTCAAATACTTACTATAGAAACCTCTTGCCATGTGTGTAATCCACAGGCTACCCCTACTTGACCTTTGGAATAGGTTGCTGAAAGACAAAAGAAAATACACAGAGATGACTTGTGGGAGATAAGATTTATTATGACTTCTTAATGGACGTGAACAGGAAAAGTATAACTTTTGAGTTTCTCATTATTAAGTAAATTAATAATTTACTTAATAATGGGCCTTAGCTTCTGCTTCCGGAAAGAACAGGATGCAGTGAGATTTCTTAACAGGGATGGATAGAATCTAGTGCAACTAATTTACAAGATCCAGCAAAGGGCATCACACAAAACCTCTAAGGGGTCCAGTGGCAGCAGACCAGACAGAAGACGGCCCACATTTGTAATGTCCATTGATGGTCAGCTGGACTACAGTACACTCTACAGTACCCCATTTCACAACCACTTACAGCTGGGAGAGGACTGCCTAGATTGGTTTACACAGCAGTGATATTATTAGCTCACTTTGTTCCACTGTATTACCAGCATTTCAAGGAACAGCTGACTTAGCATACAAACAGGAAGGCAAACTCTACAGATGACGTATAGTTTGCCCAGTTTGCAGAGTCCTTTAGACAATGTTGATCCAAACAGCTCAGTCCCCTTAACTTGTCAAGAAAATTGGGAATGTAGAGGGGCATTTCAGGGGCTGAGTGATAAACGCCTTAGTTTTTCCCAGGATGATGTACCATGCCAAGAACAGAATTAAAAATACCATGAAGCATATAAATATTAAATGTTGTATAACCCAAATCAATAATGCTAACATCTTAAGTTGGTGGTACTCCACTGTTGTATAATGGATAGATCATTATATTTAAATACTTTCCCTATGTTGGGACTACAAATCCATTGTAATACTGAATTTATTCTCTCTAATTTTATTCAGTAAACTAATCCAAAATTTCTAATGGAAAACAAAAAAGAACCACATCTGCAAAAAATTCTGCCAAAGAACAAAAATAGCAGTAAAAATTTAGTTATTATTATTTAGATTCTAGTAAGTTAATAAATGCCAACATAATACATTGATCATCACCTCCAAATAATTTAAAGCTGTAGTATTCACCTGCAGTGGTAAAATTACGTGGTGCTATTTAGAAGATTTTTGATAAATCTGAAGATATGTCAGTATCTTCCAGCAATTTAGATTTGCCTTAAATGATAATGGTGGGCCTTAGCTTCTGCTTTATATATGTATTTACAAATGCAGACAGTCACTTTAATTATTGAGAGCTCTACCAAATAAGAATATGATTTCTTAATTTACTTAATAATGAGAAACTCAAAAGTTATACCTTCCCTGCATTGTATTTTCATGTCATGCACTCACTAAGAAATGATAAAAAAGCATAGATTTTTCCCCTAAGGTACAGATATCAATCAAAGTACAACACTCCCTTAAATTCAGAAATCCTAAGACTGATTAACAGAAAACAAACAGCAGCATTGAAAATAAGGATGCTCTACAAAGTATTTCCATCATTTCTTTTCCCATCCAACACCAACTGTGGACATACAGTAGGGGGTCGTATTATCCTTGCCATTATCCAATTGACCCAAGTGACAAGAAATCAAAATGTCTTTTGTAGTCTTGGAGAGGATGGGGATTAAAGATGGGAGGGGTGAAAACTGCTGCCTTTTTTCTGACACCTTTTAAAACTAGAGAATCCATTTAATGTTGCATGCATTATTCCAAAATGGTAATTACCCTGAAAATATATGATAAACACATGCTAATGAGATAAGCCAACAAGGGCAAAAAATCCACTTTAATAATGCAATCATAAGAGAAAGAGTTTTAAGTAGATATGGAAAAATTAACATAAATGTCAAGGCTCAGAAAATATAATAAAAAGGATTGATGTGTTTTATACATACTAAATCACTGGTGGAGAATTATTATCTACACAAGACTCCCAGCTGACAGAAAAGCAGGCCCACCATATAACAAC
This sequence comes from Dasyprocta punctata, assembly GCA_004363535.1. NCBI lineage: Eukaryota > Metazoa > Chordata > Mammalia > Rodentia > Dasyproctidae > Dasyprocta > Dasyprocta punctata. Next base: position 23,164 of record RJWM01017916.1, on the reverse strand, counting down.
AACTTTTACAAAATGTTACCATTTAATTTTAGACTCTTTCTGTTCTTTTACACTGAATTCATAAATCAAAACTTTTCCCATGGGCTAAAAGGATATCAAGTCTTTTAAAGGAGGCTGAAATAAATTATTGCTATTTGCATAACAAATTAGAAAAGATACTAGTTTTTTTTAAGTATTGCAGATTTCTCTCTCAGAAATGAATATCAATGTCTCTGTTGCCAACCCTGTAGTGAAAATTCATATGAAATCAGAGTTTTTCAAGTCAAAATTAAATACAGAGAAAATAAGGTTTAGATTTATATCAATATATTTAAACAAAAATATAATTAGAAAGTGCTTAAGCTCTCACAGGAGGTATCATAAAAATAAACTTAAAGGAATGTGAGAAAAAATTAAACTAAGCAAGTACAGAGTATCACCTTCGAGAGGATAGACCACAAGCATACTGAAGATTTAAACAAAATTCTTGGAGACAGAAATTGAGGAAAAGCCTGTTGACTGTTGAAAAGAGAATGAAGGAAGTTAGGAATATAATTTGTCAGGAGATCTAAAAAGGGTAGGACTCAGTCTTCTTGGCTTATCTAGAGACCTCCACAGACTCCAAGGCACAAGGGAGGAGGTTAAAGAATTAAAACCTAAATCACTTCCTTCCCTCCCCATTTCTAGGAGACCAGCAACCCATGGTGGTACTTTATAGTCCAAGCAAATACATCAGAGAAATCTTCTTCAAGCAGGTTAAACTAGATTGGAGAACATCAAGACCACTGATGCAAGTACTGCCTCTGTACCATATTTTTAAGGGTAAAAAGAGGAAGAAAGTACTCTAAAACAACTAACAATCATAAATCTTCAGACTAAAGGAAACTACAAAGTACCAATCAGATTCACTGAAGACCAATTTGTACACTTTGCTTCTAGCTTTAAAAGTAATAAGCATTTCTAAGTTTGAGAGGAATAAATAAAATTTAAATTATTAAAGGTCTGACTGTAAACATAAAGTGAGTAATTGGCTGACCTGACTCTTGAAGCCTGGCTTCAGTTGGTGGTTCATTTTGTAAGTCAACTCCATAAAGTTGTCCTTGCTTTAACTGATTTTCTCCAGTGCTGCACTATAATATTAGTATATTAAATAAAAGTAAACAAGAGCTAATCAAAGATTAAAAATTTGAAATATTCAGTTGAAAAAGACATTCCAACAGTATGTATCAAATATCTTAATATAAGGGCTACAATCAGACCACAGCACCAAATCCAGAAATTCCCTAAGTTCTGCATTACTAAAAACGGCATTCAGAGCACAAAGGATCCAGACCATGGCAGATTCTGGCTGGTGTGAAAGGAAGTTTTCAAGCAAAGATCAGTAATTAACTTCACAAATTAGTATCCTACTACAGAAAGTACCCTTGAGCAATGAATTTGAAGACATTTTGTTCAAAATGTCAGAAATCCAAAGGAAAAAAAATAGAAGATCCTAAAAATTTTCAAGGTAAGGCTTGGAGGAAGAGATTACACACCAAAGGAACAGGAATCAGGGTGACGCTAGACTTATTTAGAATACTTTAAACAAAAAAACAATAGAAAGCACTTTCAAAGAACTTGGTAATATTATTTTGAACTAGATTTTTAGACCAGCTATGCTATGAATCAAATACAGGTGCAGAAAGAAGTATTTTCAACCATATAAAAAAATCATGATTCTTACTAAGACTGTTTATTTGAGAACTTACAAAGAAAATAAAATCAAGGAAGAGGAAAACGTGAGATCCAGAAATGCTTGAGCCAACACAAGTGCAGTGAATAATCAAAGTGGAATAAGTACAAAGAACAATTGGTCAAAATTGTATCAAGAAACCAGTTAGGACACAAAAGAGGACTTCAAAAATGTTCAAATGGGAAGGAGAACTGAGGAAGAGGGAGGAGGAAAAGAAGAAAGTAAAACAAACAACAAAAAAGCAAGAAAAGAAGGAAAAATGGAAACAAAACTTTTGTAAATAGGGTGGGGAAGTGGGATTCAAGGGAGGGTCGGGGGATGGGGGAAATAAACCGTCAAAATATATCATGTACGTGTATAAACTCCCTTTTGATGAATGTGATCATTATATATGCCTAAAATGTACCAATAAACTTAATTAATTAAAAAAGAGATGAACTAAATGTAATTTTACATATAGACTAACTAAAAGATTTTAAATAATTTGGTAAGACTTTCATTTTTCTTCCAGTGCAAAGAAATAAAAGACAGACATTCCAGGGAAATACATACAAACATGAACATGCATACACAAAAAATCTACATGACATGATTTGTAGGTTTAAAATGATGGCAGGAAAAATAATTTATTTGGACCTCAATGCTAGAAACATTCTTTTTCAAGTTTTGCAACGTCATGAGTTGGGGCCAGCTAGGGAAGATATACTCTAAGTGCGTCACCCAACTTCACCTAGGATATTTATAGAAAAAATAGGTAAACCTTGTTTATTATCAATTACTAGAATCAAACTATAAAACACAGATATCTGAATTAAGGGAAGAAAGCAGAATGCAAAGGTTATAAACCCTGTTAACTGCAGAGATATATAGGGAATGAGATACAGAAAACAAGAGTGTGGACAGAATTCTCAAACCACTGAAACTCAGTGAGAAAAGAAACAGTGCTTCTAAATACATTACTTAAAACTACAGTTGCCAAATTAACTGAAAATATAACAACTTAGAGAAAGAAGTGGAATCAGAATATAGAATTGATAAATTAAGATGAGTGATCACTGAAAGGCTAGCCTAGCCAGCCAAAGGACTGCTGCTCTCATTGCCAAGCCAGTGATTGCTTCTGATGCTTTCTGTGCACAGGCTAACAGCTCCTTGGCTTCACCTTTGTTTCCTGCCCTGTTGGTCATTTCGTGCAGGTTTCCAATTCATCCAACACTAGTGACACCTTCCGTCAAGTACACGCCATTTCCAGTTACTTTTCTTCTATATCCCAGGACACTTGGAGGTGATCCCACAAATCTCTTTGCTGCCTGGAGAGAATGGGTATAAGTAACCAAATGCTTCCATGGTGATCTTTGGTCAGATCACTCCAAAAGGCATTCTATGTAAATCGTCTGTTGCAAGGACCAACTCATTATGAGCCTTGTGATAACCCTTCTTTACTTTGTCATTCCACCCCATTCTTCTTTTCACCTCTGTATGAGTACCTCTCTAAAGAACTAAAATCCCATAGGTCTTTATCTCAGAATCTGCTTACAAAGAGAAGTCAAACTATCAGTCTCTGCAACTTTTGGCTTTTGATAAATGCATGCATAATTTTATTTTCAAATTCTTATGAATATTTCCATTGTTTATTATAGGGCATGCTTTCCTCTTATAAGGATTACATGCCAAAACAAGTCGCAATTTCTATTCTCTGGTTTGTTGACAATTGCTACTAGGCAGTGAGCACTCACTGTACACTTAAAATGATTTCTCATGTCAAAGAGTGTGCTGCATTAAGAATCATAGCAGCAAGTAAACATAAAATTCTAGTCACTGGAGTATCAAACTGAGAAATACAAAGACAAGAAATACCACTGGAAATCGACATTTCCCCAATGACTGAGTCTAAATCTGCTTTCTTCTTTTTTTTTAATAAAATAGCAAAATAATGTTTGCTTCTCAGGAAAGTGAAATGAGATTTTAATGATTTTCAAGTACTTCTTAAGGGCTTGAGTTCTGAGATTTCACAATATATTACACATTTAAACTATTCACAAATCTCAAATGACTCAAGTAAATAGGAAGTACGCAAGGCATGGAGTCAGAAGCATGAATCCTTGATCTGCCATGGCCAGTTGTTTGATGTTACAATATTTAGGCATAGAATGTAAGCTTTCCAAGGTTCAGTTTCCTCATATATGAAGTAAAAACAGTTTTACTCTGCCAACTCTTATCATTAAATTTTAAGCCAATGTTTGTAAAAGCACTTAGAGAACTATCAAGTACACTGTCCACCCAGGGCATTATCCTACCCGTGGGAGGTGTCTGATAGCAGTCATGGATCAAGGGAAGTCTCCATTAGGAGAATGTCCTGATTGGACTCTTTTAATGCTGGTCCTCATGAGTAATTCTCAGCTCTTCTAAGGCCGTATTTGTAAAGAGACTACCCAAGGTAAGTCAGCAAGGGTACATTGCTTACTGTCATATGTATTTAAAAATATATATATGATTCACTTGCTAACATTTAAAGACCAAGAAAGTTAACCCAAGAAACAAAACTTTCAGTTCCCCCATGAAAATCTGACCTGTGTTCTGGAGTGGGTATTATTCCCAGGATTGAGTAGGCCTTTCCCAGAGTGCCAGAACAGTACCCTGCAGTGTGCCAGAGCTCCCCCTCCACCCCTGCCCCACCTCTGGCCCAGTTTACTTCTTTAGAACATCTGCTGGGCCTCTATAATAGCTTGGCTTGAAGTCATTTTTCTAGTATGGGATAGAGATACATGCATACCCCTCCCTAGTAATGAAAAGGGAAACTCTGCAAGGCAGGAAATAAAGATGTAGATCTAAGAAGGACAGAAGAAAAGAAATACTAGAAATTTCAAAAACAAGGTGGGAGGCTAAAGCTGGAACAAAGCTAGAATGACAGAGAAAATTTCCTGGTAGATTGAGGGCTACAAGTACCCTCAAGACCAAGGATTATTAATGTTAGTTGTCATATTGTTTCCCTTCTGTGCTATGAAGTGATACAACCCTATGTCACATGTGACCCCTATCGAAGCCATAGGTAGCTGTTCCTCAGTATCATTTTCTTTTTTTTTTTTTTGCGGCACCGGGGGTTGAACTCACAACCTCGCGCCTGCCTGACAGGTGCTTAAGCCGCTGAGCCAAACTCCCAGTCCTAGTTTTTTGAGGCCAGGGTCGCACTGTGTAGCTCAGGCCAGCCTTGCGCTCGTGTTGTAGCCCAAGCCAGCCTCAAACTCACAACGCTCCTCCTACCTCAGCCTCCCGAGTGCTGGGATTAAAGGCGTGCACCACCATGCCCGGTTCTCAGTATCATTTTCTATTCTGACATCAAAAAGGATCCTTCAGGGCCAGGGATTTAGCTTAGTGGCATAAGAACCTACCTGGCAAGTGCAAGGTTGTGAGTTCGATTCCCAGTACAAAAAAAGAAGAAGAAGAAGAAGAAGAAGAAGAAGAAGAAGAAGAAGAAGAAGAAGAAGAAGCAGAAGAAGAGGAGGAGGAAAGGACACTTCACTACACTTCACTATTTACTGGTACATGGCTACCCAGAAGAAATAGATTCTGGTTTCACTTTGGGCTAAGTTTGAAGCAATGGGATATGAGGGTGTGTTAGTTTTGCATAACTATAATGAAATACATAATGTAGGCAACCTGTGAAGTAAACAGAAGTTTATTCTGGCTCATGGTCCTGGAGATTCAAGTTCAATACTGGGCAGCCCCAACTATATGGACCCCTAGGATATCAGGGCAGGAGCATGTGTCAGAACAATTATTCACAGCTCAAGCTGAGAAGAGAAAGAGAATCAAAGTCCTATAGTCTTCCTCAAAGGCACACCCCAGTCACCCAAAAATCCTCCTGCCAAACCCTCTAAACTTGAGTATCAAGCTTTACATATGGCTCTTTCAGGGACATACATCCAAACTATACAGAAGGGAACAGGTATAACTTTTGATACACAGTTTTAAAGGAAAGGAATTCATCGTGTTCCCCTTCTCTTCCTTCATCCTGATGCCTGCAATGTGAATAAAACAAGTTGTGTTGGACCATACCAATAAGACAAGCACTGCAGGATGGTAGAGTTTTAAGGTAGAAAGATGCGGGGTAGCTGGATGACTCACTGAGGCAAGGTCAACATGCAACACTCTGGTAATCAATCTCAAGATTGTCATAGACCAAGAGAAATTTTTTCATATTTAGGTCACTTACACTCTAATATATCCTGAAAGTCTGGTTGCACCCTCACTGAGTAAGACATTTTGAAGAGAAAGGATTGAGGAGATGCTTGGCAAGGATGTAAGGTGAAGAAAAAGATCTGCCTGCATGGGTGTGATCTGTAAGACATAGATCTTGTTTCAGCAGAACAAGACTCATCACCAGAAGTGATAGAGGAATATAAACCCCTTCAGTTCTAATGCCTAGAGAGATGAGTATTTGTATCAAAATACAGAGTACAGATGAGAATTTGTATCAAAATTATTAAAGTTTTCAGGACTTAGCATAATAGAGATGTAGGGAATACAAGAGCAGCACATACATATGTGTGGCATGCAAATGTGTGTGTATATACACACACACATGCATGTGTACCTATGCTCACATAAAACAACATTCACACTTCACAAATGGAAATTTTCAGTGGGAAAATAGCCTCAGAAAAAAGTTCTGACCACAAAATGACAGCTTCTCCATTTAGTAACACTATTTGTTTAAACTAAGTTTTCTTTTAAGTTTACTTTAAAATGCAATTTTTGTGACTTTGAAAGCAAAAAAGGTCATCATACCTCTGGATACAGAGAATGCTACTTAATCTGTTTTTCCCTTGAAGATAATATTCTGGTGACTTTCAAGATAAAATAGCTTAAAATAATAAATTGGAGTCCACAATATCTTATTAATTTGTTTTGCAAGGATGATGGAAGCAGTTGCATGAAATTACACATTAAATACTTCTTACTTTACCCACTTTGTATTTATACTGTTTTTTTAGGACTTTATCACTTTAATTATTAAGATCCCTGTGAGGTTCATAGTAATTATTATTACCTTGGCATCATTATATAGAATGGAAAATAAAACACAGTAAATAAAAGACATTAATCCTATATATTGTGTTATCAATACCATAACAACCTACTAAGAGTAATCAGACAAGAAGTACTTTGAGTCTGGGCATCATTTTACTTAGCCTTGGAGCATTCCACTTAAAATCTGAGCAGTTTTTAGACTATGGAATAACCACAGTGTGGGGTACAATGATGGTGGGACATAGTCCAGGCACTCCTTGAACTTTGAGAATTTCCATTACATTTTCACAATTCGCTCATCAATACTCTCATCACCTTCTCACTCGCATCCCCCCTGCTTTCTCTCCAGTAGAACTTCTTCACAGATGCATCCATGACCCCTGACTGGTTTACCTAACAGTGGAGAACTGGATGGAAACTTCTAGAGGGAGCAATCAGTAGGAACTAGCTGCAGATGAGATGTTCTAGGTTTGAAATTCTCATGAAGTAAAATCAAAGGAGACATAATATTTTTATTGGAATTTTCCTATTCATGACAGAAAATGAAATAAATTCCCATCAGCCTATACAATTTATCCAAGATTGGGAAGAGTTCGTCCAGTGAAAAAGCTCTGTGCCATTTTTTCTGGAAACGACTCTTAAACTCAAGGCAGAAGAACAATATATCCTACCATTTAGTGATTTCAGGATTTCCAATATGTTGTCTCTTTGCACAAATATAACTTACTTTAATTTATTTTCTCATCGATGCTATAAAGATCTTAATCCAAGCATGAAATTACACACCTTGGTGAAGAAAGCATTTAAAGGTTAAATATATTTGCAAAGATGTTTTCACACAGACATATTTTCAGTGATAATGCAGTACAGTCACACTGAATGGAAAAGGAATTCTGAAATACTTCCCATCATATTTTTTAAAGGTGAACTGTTGGAGATTGGGGGTTACCAGAAGGAAGTAAGGTTATAGCCAATTCTCCACTATTTTCTTCTATTTTGTCATTCAATTTTTAACTCTTCTAAGTAAGCTTTTGAGGCTTTCATTGAGCCAATTTAATTTTTTTTAAATAATTCATATAGCCATTCAAAACAAGACAAGAAAAGGATTCTTACGACATTCTATCTTGCTTCCCAACTATCTGTTATGATTTTTGATTATCTATGAAAAAGACACCAACTAGATAACCTTACTAATGAACACACTTAGATTTAGCAGTGCTTAAATATGTGAAGTGTGCCCTCCCTGAAATGAGTTAATAAGCAATTAAATAACATTCATGAAGATAGCAGAAATGGTCACTTAGGGAGGGATATTAACAATAGGTAATCAAGACTCAATCCTGAGTTGAAGCTATTTCTGATTCGAGGAAATAGAGTCTCAGTCACCTGTTTTAAAAAAAAAAAATTAACTCCCCATCATTTGCAGTGAGCTTGCCCTCTCATGTTTAAGTAATCTGATCTTTCCCTGTTGCCAAAATAAAAAAATAAACCACACAAGCACACACAAGTTCAGTCAGACCGCCTCATGATCTCCTTCTCCACTATTCATCTCTGAAGCAATATTTTGTTTTTTTCCTTAATGCTAATGCTTCCTCAAATGGGAACATTTAAAATAATTATTATCACATTTTATGTCCCTCAGTCCAGAAAAGTGCAAAGGGGAAATGCTATAGTAAAATGCAGTTTAGAGTTTCAGTGATAATCACATCTTTTCTTAATTTTCCTTTAGGACATAAAAACTTTGAGAACAGAAACAATGTCTTTCCCATTTATGTAAAACCCCTTAAGTAACAGCATGACATCCTCCCTAAGTGGACATATTTCTTTACTTCAGAAATTTTTCCCAGAACCTTAAAAACATTTCCTTTAACTATAAGTATCCCCCCCATGCTTAAAGATGTATGTAACTTTAATGTTTTTTAAAAATACATTTTGTAAGAAGATGTAGTCTAACCAAAGCAAAAACAGTAACCATAGTAGTATATAGAACAATCCAGTCTCTTCCCTTGGTCATTCACAATAGAATTTTAGGTCTTTTATTTTTATTTTTTGAAAAGAAGGAAAGGAAATAAAGGAGAAGATACTATCAAATTTTACATCTTCTGTTTGCATGACAAAAGTCTGTGAAAGCAAGGTGAATACTCTTAGTCAATGCTAACATAATTCTTCCAAGGATCTGAAATTTGAGTTGAGACTGCTGAATTGAGAGTCTGTTTGTACATGTTAGTATATATTTGTATGAAATTAAAGTGTTCTCAAATAGAACAAGCTGAATAAACATTGATATTTTAAGAATGTGTATTTGAGGAGTATATCAAAATGTATGAATTATAAGTTTAACATCAATTATTTTGCCATTATCATATGAAAATATTACAGAATCTTGTCAATAATACACCTAGGGTATTTTGTAAACAAGAAGTCTCTTAGACTTACTATTTGAAGCTTAAGTAAGAAAAGAGTCTATATATTTCCTGTTTTTCTCTTCCCCAGTCTATATTTCTTATCTGAAACCTTTGAAAACAATAAGGAAGAAAAGAATTTTGACACAAACTCAAAAATAATTGCTAATTTTGGTATTTTAATTTCTCAGATTTTTATTTAATGAAATTAGTAGGGTATTTTCTCAACCTGGTTTCTGTCATTATAACAGAACATCACAGACAATGGGTAATTTATAAAGCATAAAGTTTTCCTTGGCACACTGTTCTGGAAGCTGGGCAGCCCAGGAGCGAGAGGTCAGCCTCTGTCCTGCCCTTGGTGAGGCTCACAGTGCGTCGCGATAGGGAGGGAGGCATCACTCGGCAAGACAGAGCAAGCAGGCTAGCTCAAGTCTTTCTTCCTCTTCTTAGGAACCCATGAACACTCCCTTACAGATCCACTCTCATAGCCTCGTCCAACCCTAATTGCTTCCCTATGGTCCCAACTCTAAGCACCATTAAAATACTAATGCGGGGTGGGAGAGGGGAACCTCCCAACATATCACGTTTCGGGGCATATATTCAAACTACAACAGGTATGAAATCCCAAGAATAAACTTTTATTTCTCAATTATTTGACATACTAATGCAAAACCAATTTTAGTTTGTCAAATTAGAACAGCAACATACATGAAGGATTTTATATAAGAAAAAGAATACTGGATGCATGTAAGGCGTACAAGGACACCTGTCACAGGAGACAGAGGTGGGAATGCAGAAACCGAGGAAATCAGCCAGGTGACTGACGGAGAAAGTTTCAGCTCTTTTCCCCTAACATGAATGGACAGAAAGGAAAACAGCAGCTATTTATTTAGAGTGTTTAAAGCTGAGCAGCAAAGTGCAGAGGAGATGTGGAGAAGGTGTTTTGAAGCAGAGAGATGCACATCGGCCTTGAAGGAAACTAAGCACAAGATGCTGAGGCAAAGCCTCAACACCAACACTGCAGCTTGGTTCAGCTTAGCAGGGAAAAGGTAAGCAAGAGACCTCCCAAGTCCCTCTTATACCACAGACACCTGAAGCGTCTAGTGCTGAAGAAGTCTGAAGCCCCACAGGCCCTGAGGTCAGTTTGAGGAGCTTCCAGGTTAGCACACAACTGCATTGTCCTGGAGAAGAGTCCAGCCTGCACTGTGACCTCTCCCAGTTAGGCTCATATGGAGCCATCTTGATTCATCTGCTGCACAGGAAACTGTGAAGCCACCTAGCAGTTGCTCCAACAACCTGGATGACCCATCTGTGCCAGCCAGCTAGGTAGCACCATATACCCTCATACTACCCCAAGAAGCAGCCTAGCTTTAAGTGGCTGACCCTGGAGTCCTGGACAGGGACCCTCATCCACTATCTTCCTGGAGAAGCAGCTAGGCCAACTACGGCATGAGTGCCGCAGGAGGCACATGGGATGCGTTCTGTCGGCCTGTGAGTCAAGTCACTGCAGCTGAGGTTCACATGTTATTAGCACACGTATAACAGCAAAGATCACATGAATTGTGGAAAAACACACCAGATGCAAACTTTTACCTTGCAATAGAAAGCCGTTTGTATCTCTGAAAGCTCTGTTATTTTGGTTTTTCTTTTAGAACAAAAGATGTTAATGAATGTGCTGGGGTTTTTTTCTAAATTAAAATCTCAGTATTCAGGCTTAAGTGCAGTATCAAGTACTTTGCAGTTAAGCATTTTACAGTTGAAGTACAGGTTTAAGTATTTTTGTGATAAATAAGAGGATCTTGAGTTGCATTTTGGGCCCTCAGTCTCTAAAATGTTTGTCATCCCTGATCTAGTCCACTTTGTGGAACTGACAACCAGAGGATCCACAAAGTCAGCCACATAGCTTTCTGCCACACATAGGTGGACAACCCTCACATGGCCCTCAGCCGCTGACAAAGCCTCACTCCCAAGCACGCTGTGCAGCACTCACCTGGGGTCCTCAAAGTAGCTCCACCTCCATTCTGATCCCAGAAATAGAGGGGAACTCCACAGGCTGCACCACACCATCAACACCTCACATGTGCAGACCAGGGCAGCCCATCTCCACGAGACCCATAGAAAATGGTGGTTGCCTCGCACCCCAGCAGACCACAGCCATAGATGAAACTCCCCCATGTACGAGAGTTGCAGCCCACTGAAAACAGGTGAACAGAAAATAAAGGAACAAAGAAAGTCTATGAGACTGATGGCATACCATAAGCAAGCTAATTTTCATATCATAGCGACTCCATGAGAAGAAAAAGGAAGCAACACAGAAAATGGATTCAGTGAAGTACAGTCATTGCTAAAACACTACAAATCCTGGAAAAGACAGATTTCTTAGTCTAGAAAGCTCAAAGAATCTCTGCTGGGTTCAGCAAAAACAGATTCTCTCCAAGGTATAATATAATCATACTATCAAAAGCATAAGACAAACTCAGAAATATAAAAACAGCAAAAAAAAAAAAGGGTCAAGTTATATAAAAGGGAATCCCCATTCAACCAACAACCAACATCTCATCAGAAGCTTTACTGATAGGAAGGAATTCCCTGAGAGAAAAAATTGCCAACCAAGAATGCTAAACCCAATAAAGCCATTCATTAGAAATGAAAGAAAAATAAAGTCTAAAACAAGCAAAACTGCATGAAACTATCACCACCAGACTGTTCCTACAAGAAATGCTTAAGGGGGCCTACCATCATTAAACCACGTAAAAGTGCAAAATTCATTAGTGAAGCATATACATAAGTAAAAGGGGAAATTAGACCTTATTAATGCCAAAACCAAAATCTCAGAGATGAACAGGGGAGAGAGAAGATAAAAAGGAAAAATAACACAAAATGCTAAGAGTATAACTTTACTTATCAATAATAACTTTGGGGAGTCAACGCCAATCACAACTGTGGGAGAAGTGAACAAGAAGTCACTAAGAAGCAGGCCCTCCCTGCAAATCAGTGCCATACACAGGCCACTGGGGACAGAACCAGATGTAACCCCTTCCAGCATGCTGCCTGGAAGACAAGAAGATCCAGTCCCCCCCCCCACTCCGGCAGTAAGCAACTGGCTGATCCAGAGAAACACAGGCTGCAATGAGAGTTATAGAGGTAAAACACAATTAAATGCTTGTAGTATTTAGTGTTTCGCTGTCTTTGCAGGCCTAAAGTTGATAGTCTGATCATCTATTCAGAGGATAACAATACACAATATAGCATTTATGGGGGAATTCCTTCTGAAAGTGGGAGCCATTGTTAATTCCCCATTATCTTGTTTGAAATTCTGTATCATTTTCATTGTTTTGTTGGGTTGCATTTTATTCTGTTTTGTTTTGTTTTATTTTGTTATATCCACTGGCATAGGCAGCTATTTCAAAGATAGCAAGATGCATTATGGTAGCCATTTTGGATTTGCTATTATCTTGTTTTGAAGTCCTTTATTGCATTCATTGTTTTGTTTTTATTGGTTCTATTCTGTTCTGTTTTGTTTGATTTTTAGTATGTCTGAAGGTATGGGCAGCTATTTTGAAGACAACAAGAGGCATTATAGTAACCATTGTTGATTTCCTATTATCTTGTTTTGAAGTCCTGTATCACTGTTTATTAGAAATTCACTTCACTAGTAAAGACACACATACATTGAAATTGAAGGAAAAGGAAAGATATTCCACAAAAGTGAAAACCAAAAGCAAGCAGGAATATCTATACTTATAGCAGATAACATGGACTTTAAGTCAAAATTGTAAAAAAAAAAAAAAAAGACCCAAAAATCACCATATTATGATAACAGGATCAAGTCAACAATATAAAATAACATTTGTAAACATATATCTATGAATCCAATGATGAAACACACAATTATATAGATTATTAGATCTAAAGGATGAGATAAACTATTATGACAACAGTTAAGACTTCAATATCCCACTTTCATCAATGGACACACAATTTAGACCAAAAAGAGAAAAAACTCAGTGAAAAACATCAGAGTCATCCATATGTGGTAGTTCACGTCTGTAATCCCAGTACACAGAGACTGAGGCAGGAAGATCTCCCTGAGTTTGATGACAGCCTGGGCTACATAGTGAACTCAAGGCCAGTCTGAACTACATAGCAAGATCCAATCAAAAAAAAAAAGAAAAGAAAGAGAAAAAGGAAAAGAAAAAAAAATGAAACATCAGAATTAAAATATATAGTAGCCCAAATGGTCCAAACAGACATGTATAAAACATTTCATTCAATATCTATAGAATGTATATTCTTCACATTAACATGTGGAACACCACAGGACAGACCATATGACAAGGGATAAAATAAATCTCAACAAATTTATAAAAGATTAGAGCAACGTTTTTTCCATGTTCAATTTAATAAAACTATAACTCAACAAGAAGAATCTTATTAATTGTACAGACACATGGAAATGACAAATGAGTTAATGAAGAAATCAAAAACTAAATTTCAAAGTTTCTTGAGACAAATGAAAATTAAAACATGAAATACCAAAACCTAAGGGATACAGCAAAAGCAATGCCAAGAAAAAAGTTAACAGCAATAAGCACCTACATCAAAAATATAGGAAGAGTTCAAACAAACAGTCTAATAATGCACCTCAAGAAAACAGAATACAGAGCCACGCGTGGTGGCGCATGCCTTTAATCCCAGCACTGGGGAGGTTGACGTAGGTGGAGCGTTGTGAGTTCGAGGCCAGCTTGGGCTAAAACGTGAGCAAGGCAGGCCTGAATTACATAGTGTGACCCTTCCTTGAAAAAACTAGGGCCTGGAGTTTGGCTCAGTGAGATAAGCGCCTGCCTGGCAGGCGCGAGATTGTGAGTTTGATCCCTGGTACCAAAAAAAAAAGAAGAAAATGGAATAGTAGCACCAAAACCAAACCACAAATTTGTAGAAGGAAAGAAATTACATAGATCAAAGCAGAAGTAAATGAAATAGAAAATAAAAATATCAATGAAATAAAAAGATGTTTTTAAAAATAAAATGTACAAATGTTTAGCTAGACTGACAAAGGAAGAAAAATGACTCAAACAAATAGAATAAAAGATGAAAAAGATTATAATCAATAAGATAGGAATACGAAGTATCATTAGAAACCATTATGAACAAACCATATGCCAAAATATTTCAAAACCTGAAAGAAATGGGTAAATTTATGGACGCATATAACTTCATTTTGAAACAGGGAGCCATAGCAAACCTAAATAGACCACAAATGAGTAAGAAATTGAATCAGTAATAAAAAAAAAAAAGAAAGGAAGAAAAGCCCGGCATTGCTGGCTAGTGACTTCAGTACTATATTTTACCAAACCTTGGTTGAAGAACTAAGATCAATTCTTCTCAATTTTTCCAAAGAATTAAAAGGGATGTTTTTAAGTAATTCTGAAAGATGTGAATTATCCTGGCACTAAAACCACACAGAAGGAGACAGACAGAGAGAGACAGAGAGAGAGAGATTGTAGATGAATGCAGGTGTAAAATTCTTAACAAAATAAAGTGCTGTTTATAAAGAGTAGAGTACTAATCTGTCATAAAGAAGGATAGTGAGTCATCTGTGAGAAAATAAATGTGTCTTTAAACCACATTTGAAACAAAACAGAGAAAATTAAATAGCACTTGGTTTTTCTTACATGAGAAACACAATGTATAAATAAATTAAAGAACAAAATGAAAGATAGATAATAGGGAAGAGGGAGATAGATCTTTTGCAAGAGAACAGGAGACCAAGAGATAGAGGAGGAGGGGAAGGTGATGAAGAAGAATAAAGAGGTATTATGTACATGATCAACTCCCCATGATAAACATAATCATTATGTACTGCAAACATGTACTAATAAAAATAAAACCTAAAAAAATACTAGCAAGTCAAATCCAACACCAAAGCAAAGAAGTATACACATAAATAATGGGATTTGTCCCAGGAATGCAAAGGTAATTCAACATATACAAATCAATAAACATAGTATATCGTATCAATACAATAAATGATGAAAAAAAACATACGATCATTTCATTAAATGTTCAATAGGCATCAGTAAACTTCCAGAACCCTTCATGAAAAATCTCAAAAACATTAGATATAGAAAAAATGTACCTTAACTTAACCAGGCTGTATGCAACAAACCATAGCCTGCATCATATAGAATAGGGAAACCCTGAGATCATTTTCTCTAAGATCAGGAATAAGACAAAGCACATCTAGTTTTGTAACTCTTATTCAAAATAGTATTGGAGCTGGGCATGGTAACGCACCCTAGTAAACCCAGAAGGCTGAGGCAAGAGGAGCGCTGGTGAGTTCTACACCAGCCTGAACTACACAGTGAAACCCTGCCTCGAAAAAAAAAAATGGTATTGGAAGTCTAAGAGCAGTAAAGCAAAGAGAAAGGAAGAAGGCACCCAAATAGGAATGAAGGGAATCAAATTATCCCTGTTTGCGAAAGACCTAAATAGTTTCACAAAAAACAAAAAAACAAAACAAAACTATTTTAACTGATAAATTCAATAAGATCTCAGGATAATCAACATCAAAAGTCAATAGGAAAATGGATGCACCTGAGTGAAATTAATCAAACACACAAGCAAAATACCATGTAATATCTCTCATTTGAGTTAGGACAGGACTAATAGAGCAAAATGAAAGATGAGTAGAAGGAAACTTCGGCATAGATCTCTCACAAATGTGAAGCAGTACAAGAGACCAAGAGTCAGAGGAGAGGGGAAGTATGATGATTTAAAATATGCCATAGACAGGTACCAAATGCCCATAATGAATGTAAACATTATGTCATAAGCATGAACCAAAACTAATAATAATGATGAGAATGAAAATGGGGAAAGGGGATCTAAACAAGCAGGGACAGATGAACGGAAAGGAAAAGAGAATTACAAAAAGGAATGAGATTTTTTAATGTACACATACCTACTCCCCAAGATGAGTTTAAATTTCATGTACAGCAAATGTGCTAATAAAAAAAGTTAGTACATTTTATATGTCAATAGTAGACCTCCTAAGAAAGAAATCCCACTCACAATTGCTCCAAAAAATCCTCACAATAAATTTAACAAAGTAAGTGAATGATCTCTACATTGGAAAATGAAATTGCCAAATACTAATAAAAGAGATTGAAAAGGTCATAAGAAAGTGATGACAAATCATGTTTATGTTTGGAAGAATTTATATTATTAAAATTCCCATATCAGCCTGAGTGCCTCCAACCAGAAGACAACTAAGACTGTGTTCCAGGGGCCTGCGTGATGGGCATGAACCCCAGGTGGAGAAACATGTGCCCCCTCCCCCCGCTCCCCGGACACCTAGGTGCACGCAGGCTAAGAATGAATGACAAAGTTCTGACCCCGTCCCCTGTAAAGCAACCTACTCATTCAGAGGTCTTGCTAAATTGATAGCAACAAAGATACATAAAAAAACTAAATGCTAGTATTGTTTTGTTCATTTGCAGGCCTGGCACTGGCAGCCTGAGCATCTCTTTGGAAGATGACAGTATGCAATGTAGCAAAAATGAGGGATTCTCTTCTGTCTTTTCTTCAAGGCCCAATATTGTTCTCATTGTTTTGCTTTATTCTGATAAACTTTTTTTGGCCTTATTTTATACTCTGTTTTTATTGGTTTTATTATGTTTTTTGGGGGGGGTTAATTTTACTATACCTGTTGGAATGGTCAAGTATTCTGAAAATAACAAGATATACTATAGTAGCTATTGTTTTCATAGTATCTTTCTTTGAAGCTCTGTACCAGTTCTACTGCTTTGTTTTGATCGACTTCGTTCTGTTATGTTTTGCTGGATTTTACTATCTTTAAAATAAAAACAATTCCCATATCACCCAGAATGATCTATATCTTCAGTGCAATTGCTATCAAAAAAAATTCTTTACAGAAATAAAAAAAAATCCTTAAAATTTGTATGGAACCTAAAAGACTCAAAATAGCCAAACAATCTGTAAGAAGAATAACAAAGCTGGAGACTTTGCAATACTTGACTTCAAAACATACTGCAAAGTTTATTATACAAACAGCATGAGACTACCATAAAATTAGATATACAGATGAATGAAATAACAGAGAAGACAGGAATAAATCCATATCTCTGCAGCAACCAGATTTTCAACACAGTGAGCAAGAACATACAGAAGAGATGGAAAAGTTTCTTCAATAAATAGTGTTGGGAAATCTGGATATCCCTATGGACAAGGATGAATTGAGACCATTCTCTTACTGTATATAAAAACAAACTCAATATGTAGTTGTAAAAGGCTTGTTTCATTTGCTGAGTCCATTATAGGTATTAAAAAGTTGTTAGCTGATTTTTTTTTTTTTTTCCGGCACCGGGGATTGAACTCACAACCTCGCACCTGCCAGACAGGCGCTTGAGCCACTGAGCCAAACTCCCGGCCCTGGTGTTTTGAGGCAGGGTCGCACTATGTAGCTCAGGCCGGCCTTGCACTGGCGTTGTAGCCCAAGCCGGCCTCGAACTCACAACGCTCCGCCTACCTCAGCCTCCAGAGTGCTGGGATTAAAGGCGTGCACCACCACGCCCGGCTCTGTTAGCTGATTTTTTATAATGTTGATGTGGTCATTACAATAAAATTTTGATTACTTCAATTAGGAATAGATTTTACTTGAAGAATGCCAAGGAAATGCTTTGCTATAGTAATTTCCCATCATAAAATTTGAATTACATGTATGGGTATATAGGGGAGTCCTCTGGGAATATTTTCATCTGCTAATTATAAATTAATTCTAGAAAAAAAAATTCTTCTAGAAAATGTTAGCACCAGTGGCTTTTTGCCCCTTGTCTCCCCATTCAGGATCTATTTCTAATCTCTATCACACTAATTCCAGAACCAACTCTATATCTCACTCCAAACACTCATCTCAACACCAGTGAAAAATCTTATTGAAAAAATTTGTAAGATTCCTTCCTAATACATGTTTTGATTGGGAGTGTCTAAAAACTTAAAGACAAATAATAATAAGAAATGATAAAGGCTTTGTTATTTAAAGTACAGCTTAAGCTGGTAAATAAAGATAGCTAATAAATAATAAACCATAATACAGCCATTCAGACTAGATGAAAGCTATTTTTTCCATCCAGCGATGAGCAGGCCAGGGTAGCATGGGGACCTTGACATCCTTCACAAGTAGCTTACAAGTTTGGTCCAGGTGCAACTGCCAGTTGGTCAGAAGGAGGAAAGAAACCAAGAGCAAGTCTCTTTGTTTTTCAGGTGATGACCCAAAAGTTGCACACACTTCTCACAAATCTTTGTCCCAATTAATTACATCATCATATGTCGATCAAAAATATCATCTTTACCAGAGAAGGCATGGTTATAATCAAAAATTAATGTTTCATTTCCAAAGAAACAAGAAGTATGGCTTTAGAAAATAATAATTTGAGCCTGCCACAGTGATCATGAAAATTGCATTTCAGATTCTAATAAGTGGGAGGGAACAATTAAGAGGGTCCCAATGGGGTGTCTTGCCTGGCATTCCTCTGAGGGACCATATGGGGTTCCCATTCACAAAGCTTTTCCTTTTTCACAAAATGATGGATTCTAAGTTCAGAGCGCTACAAGAAAGGAGAGTCAATTAATAAAGACCCCAGTGAGAAGGACAGCGTGGTCCCTCTCACAGCTTGGCATGAGCAGCCATGGGAAACCTAAGACACGTGCCCCATGCACTTCATTGTAGAACTTCAGAGCATGGCACAAAACAGAAGGTCCTGGCCCTGTGTTCTCTCTTGCATACTGATCTACTTTCACGCTCGAGAGTGTACTTTCTTCCCTAGTTTTATTTGTCCCAAACTCGGTCTGCAGAGCACATTTCTTTTCCTACTTTTAATAAATGTAAAACAGAGCTTAAAAAAAATAGAAAGTCCTATCAACCTTCTGAAATAATCATCTTTCAAATGAAACAATAATGTTTCACCTCATAGCCAAAGTGAAAATTAGAGTCAGTCAGCAGTCCTAGACAAAGGAAATGTGGTATTTGTACACAGTAGAGTGGTGCTAGTCATAAAAAAAAGATAAACAAGTCATCTGTAGAAAATTAGATGTACTTTGTGACCATAATATTAAGTGAAGTAAATCAGATTCATAAGCTTAAATATTGGATGGTTTCTTTTATAAGAGAAACTCAAACTATAAATAAAGAGCAAAGTAAAAGTCGATAAGAGGAAAAATGGAGGTGGGTTTTTTGCAAAAGTGAGAGGGACCAAGAGATGGAGGAAAGGGAAGGAGGAGAGGAGTCAGGGATGGAAAAAGAATCAAATTGTGTTGGGTACATGTACCAACTCCCCACAAGAAATCTAAACATTATGTACTGCAAACATGTACTAATGAAAAATTAAAAACTGAAGGAAAGTTTTCTTAGAACTCAGCCACTCTAACTTGTTTACATATTGCATATGTCTTTTTTCATATGACTAGGCTTAGTTAATAAGGTGTGTCAGAGATGCCATGTTCACAAAGACTTAGACATCTACTACTCATCTTTTTCCAAAAAATAACACATCACCTCTTAAGATTCAGCAAAGCCTTCAACCTTCTAGAGCATTGGTGGCGTACCTATGCCACATGTGCCACAGTGAACTGCTTGTATTACTGAAAACTTAAGAAGATTCACCATCACTGTTCCAGAGAAAAACTACTTTCAACCTAAAATTTAGTACCAACCTAAAATTTAGCATCCTACCAAAGTTATATTAGAAATATAAGACAATATCCAGACTTCCAACATCTCAAATGTATATCTCCAGATTTCCCTTCTTTTGGAAACTGTAGGAAGATAAGAAGCATCAGAGTGAGATAATCAACCAAGGAAAGGGAGGACATGGATCCAGGACTTAAGGAATCCAACACAGAAAGAAGTAACAGGAACTACCAGGATCCCAAGAATACCACACACCAGAGAGCAACCAGACTAGACTGAAGCAAGCCCAAACCCTCGGGGAAAGTTTCCTCAAAACAGATAAGCAGATGTGTTCAAACATATGAACAGAGAGTGAACACAAAGGGGACTGTCTGATGTTTATCTGGCAATGTGCTTACAAAAATTTAGGCAAGCAATATTCATAAAGGACAATTCTGAAACTGTTCTGTGTAAATGAGTAACTAGGGTGTACACTCTAATCTAATCTAATCTAATCTCCCTAATTTACAGTGAACAGCACTAAAAACATTGCAATAATGCTAAAGCGTAATACTGACTCAAACAAAATTCTAACTAAAGCCATACCAGGGGTATATAGGATGGACTTATGGGTTAGGGGTTAGGGAAAGAGTGAAAGCAAGTGACATCCTCATACAGATTAATACTAGCAAATTTTATTTCTGTTCTTCTCAACTAATATGTAAAATCCCCAAACCAGCTACTTCAGTGAACACAGGGAAGGGAGTCTTGCAAAAATGGCCTTTTAACTTAAAATAATCTCATGAGAAAACAAAGCTCAACATTCTGAGGAATGAACTCCTCAAAGAGGAAGGTGAAGGTCTCAGCACCACACTTGCCCTCCCATGTAGTAATTTTACGTGGTCCTTTTTCTCTGAGTAGAGAATTTCCAATTTTTCTTTCACCTGCCTGGTTCATTTCTTAGAGCCACCAAAATGTGACCTTCACAGGAGGGAGTCCTCACCCCTACCACAGAATCCTTAGCTGAACGCACCGTGCAGTTATTCACCCAGAGCACAATTAGCAGAGGGAACTGGGAAAAGGGGAATTGCCTTCCTCTCATCTGCCAATAATCATCTTCTATTCTGAAGTATAAATTCTGATTACCCAGTCAACTTTAACTTTCAGAGCCACAAAGGTCATTAGTGGTGATAAAATCATTCAGCCTTATAAAAAATTTTTTAAAAGATTCCAATCACAGTATTTAAGAATCTGACCTCTTTGCATATTACTCACCCACTATGTAAAGTAATTTTCTCTTTCTGTCAGTGTGACCTTTCTTTTCATTTCTTTAGCTGCAGTTCAAAAAATAAATAAATAAATAAAATGTAAAAGAAAAAAATCCCTCAAAGTGAAATGACTGACCTCAAAAGGGGAGAATCACTTGCAGCCATGAGAATTGGTGGTCTATTTGTTTATTTCATTTTACCCCTCTGTAATAAAATGAAATGGCTCACAAGGACACCAAATCTAGAGTTTACCCTTGTTTATACTATTCTTATACCTAACAGAGTGAACTAACTTGCACATTTTCTACCCATAATCACCTGATTAAGTGACAGTTTTGTTCTCTTCTACATAGGAAGAAAAGGGAAATGTTCCCAACCCAGCTAAGTCTTATGTTTCATAACCTGGTGACCAAGAGTCAATTCTTAAGGACTTCCTCTTCATTCTCTAATGGGTCTTCCAGGAGCCTCCTTCCCTCAACTATTGCTAAAATGTGCATTAAAATTTATGTTAAGTTATGAGTGGTTCATTTCAAATATTTAAACCTTCACAAATCAGAAGGCAGAGTTATTATTTTCAAGAAGCATCTCACATTTCTGGGAAAGTGCATGTTGGCATATCTATGACGCAGTTGCATTCCTTAAGGATCTCTGTCTCTGCAGAAAGAATTCAGATTTTCAAAGAGCTCAGTGGGGCACATAAACGACCAAGAAACACTTGGGAAAAAAGTGTTCTCACAGCAGCCTACGCAGTTCTGCATCCACACTCCATCTTCTTATAATTCCATCTGCAGAAAATGACATTGGGGAAACAAAACCCTTCCAAGTTATGTATGGAATTGTGTGGTTCTCTTTTTATTTTTTCTTATATTCTTCCAAAATATCTACTACAAAATTGCAATTTTTACAATCCATATGTTGATAACATATGAAGTAGAGGACAAGAATTTTCCTCCTGTTATAGTTAAAGTATACATTATCTGAATTTTAGAATTGTAGGTTTTCAGAATGATTTCCTCAAAAGAAGTTTGTGGTATACCCAAGAGAAAATTTATGTCTGTTTTACATAGAGAGTTGTTTAAATTAACTACGTTGTAAATCACTTGCATTTAGTCACAAAATTACCATTCAATTTGAATTTCTTTTTTCTTGCGCATATCTGGGTTTAGTACATAACAAAGGATAGACATAGGGGAAACTTATTAAGCTTAAATTGTTTTGCACATCTTGTTTAACAGGATTTTTGAGAACCCTGAATTTATTTTTCATAATTAAATAATTCTCTAGTTACACTTACAATGTATATTATTTATAACCTTCTACTGCTGACAGCAAGTAGATAATGCTACTATGTTTTTTTGAAGTAACTATTAGGGAATTTTGTAGGGAGGGTAGAGAAGAAAAGAAAAGTAAGAGTTTGTAAGAGTAAGAATGAATGTGTAAAGAAGGTTGGTCTGGGTAAGCAAAACAGGAAAATAGATTTTCTGAGCTGTTTTGTTTTTAAAAAAGAAAATAGAATCTATTCAACAGCTGAATTTGAAAAGCAGTTTACCAGTTGTTACAGTAAATATATTCAAAGCGAATCATATAACCACTAATTAGGTTTGAATCACTCAAGTGTACATTTGCTGTGACAACAGTTTTCCCTTTACAGATCATCCCTCTATTTATAAAAGAGCTGAAAATTAACATTTCCTGCTTTTGTCAAACTGAAGCATCTTTCAATAGTTCTCAGCAAACATCTGAAGGATTCTTGCATCCTGAGATCATCTGGTCATTATGTTTTCAAGTGTTGTCTCTTTTCAAGAACTGAGTGAGACACATAAAGTAAGTGATTGCAGATTCTTTGCAAAATAGCAACAAGAACACAACAAAAATACCCGACAGAGACAAGATCATGGGTTACCATTCATGGCAGATGGGAATTGACTTAAATTGACAGTGGAGGTTTTCATTCTGTTTTGCACATGACTAACCATAAGAAAAGCCTAAGCTCCAGAGAAATAAGACGCAAGACTGTATAGTTATGTTGGTAATACAATAGTTATTAGTATATCTAGATTTAAAC
>RJWM01017915.1:0-42086 GCA_004363535.1 Dasyprocta punctata | reverse complement strand
GCCAGGACCCTCCAGGGCCTGGTGTGGGCAAGGAACTGTGCCTAATTAGGTGCAGTTCCAGTTTCAAGATGGAAGCCTGTTCCTTGCTCTCCCTGGGGAGTGGGGGGTGGGGGGCTGGGGACCCCCGAGTTTACTCACTCACCAGCTTGCGACCACCTCTTTCCACGATCGATAGCTGCCTCCGCAGTCTCCGCCTTAGCCACAGAAGTTCAGTCGCGCATCACGAGCACTTTAATCGCACCTTCCCAGTTTGAGTCCGCGTTGGTTGGATTGAGCTCGGGTCAGAGGCACCGCCACCTTTGTTTGTTTACTTCTTTTTTTTTTTTTTTTTACTCTTTCCAAGGGCTACAGTTCTCATCCTAGACTCCTCTTAGGTCCAGAGGATCCATCTCCCTCCCCTTTCCTTCTTTCTGTTATTGTATTATTTTGTATTCCAGCATTTGGGAGGTATATTCCAGGGAGCCTCCCTACGGTGGAGTCATCAGGTTGGCCATTTTGCAGGAACCATTTGTCAGATTTTTAACTATAACTGTAGTTAAACATCCTCTGTGTTTCCATCCATGTGAAGAGTTCCAAGCCTTCACATAGCAGAGGCTGCCAAGACTCTGCTCTCTCTAACGAAGTCTCAACCCCTTTTCCCTTTCTTTCTCGGTCAGCTGGGCCTTCCTTTTCTTCTGTTTGATGGCTAAAATCAAATTTTTGTTCCCTGTTATTTTTTATTTACAAGTGAAAACAAATAAATACCATTTGCATTTTGTACAACTTTGTACTATTCATAATGGTCTGCTGGCTTGTTTTTCCATAGGGCTGACAGCTTTCCCTGGACCACCCAAAGCAGAATGATTTTAGCATCAACATTGAATGGATTCTTTCTCCTATACTCCTTCCTCTTGCTCAAAGCCATGACACATCTTTAGTTTGTTGATGATAAGATCATGATTTCAGACAACGCTTTTGGGCTTTCCCCTTCTTGTTGACAACGAGGGACTGCCTTTTAATCCTCAAGCTTCTCTGTCTTGTAAACTCATGAGCTAGACTTCCCAGCTTCCCTTGCAAGCGAGTTTCTGCCTACAAGATGCACTAGAGACTGAAAGGCAGGAAAATATAGAATACTCCTCTTCCTCTGCTCTGCAAACCACAACTGTGCTGGTGTGGGGGTAGCAGGAGTGGTGGGGTTGTTGGTTTTCAGGCTCCATAGCAGCAACCAGAGTGCCAAACCCTAGTTTCTGAATAAGAGGTAATAGTGATTTTGGGCTCTGTGTAACCCCACTTTCCATTTCATTCTTCCAGTTCTGGCCTCTTGTAGCTGCTACTCTCTGGGTTTCATGTATTGAGTATTTGTGTTCCTACAAATTTATATGTTAAAGTTCTAACCCGCAAGGTATTGGGCTGTATTTGGAGATAGGGTTCATGGAAATTAATTGAGGTTAAATGAAGTCATATGGGTTAAATGAAGTCATATCGATCTGGTTTGACTGGTGTCCTTATAAGAAGATAAAGACATAGTAGCAAGGATATAGAAAGTGGGTATGTAAAAGCCAGGAAGACAGCTCTAACCAGAAACCAACTCTGGCAACACTTTGATCATGAACTTCTAAACTCTAGACCTGTGAAACAATTATTTTCTGTTTTGGCTTTTTTCATACTGAGGATTGAATCTAGGGCTTCCTGTATACTAGGCAAATACTCTACCACTGAGCTACATTCTAAATCCTTTTTAAAATTTTTATTTTGAGACAGGCTTTCACTAAATTGCCCATGCTGACCTCAAACTTGTGATCATCCTAACTTACCCTCCCAAGTAGCTGAGATTAGAGGCATGCACCATCATAATTATTAAAATTTCTGTTGTTTTAGCCTCCCAGTCTATGGTGCTTTGTTATGACAACTTGAGCAGACTAACACACTGGGTAACATCAACTTCTTTTTGCTCCTCTACCCTTTTATTGTATTTTTTTTTCTTTTTGTGTTCTAGTTCTGTGAGTTGCTACTGACATCTCTTGAAGCTCACAGATTCTTTTCTTAGCCATGTCTAGGCCATTGATGAACCCATCAAACATTATTTGCATTTCTGTTATAGTGTTTTCTTTTCTTTTCCCTACCATTTCCTTGTCGTGTCTTTTTTTTTTTTAATCAAGAATTGAACCTATGACTTCACACTTGCCAGGCAGATGCTTTGGCACGAGCTATCCCTGGCATGATACCTTCTTTGAGTCTCCATCTTTCTGTTTGTTACCCATCTGTTCTTTCATGTTGTCTACCTTTTGCATTAGTGTTCTTAGCATAGTTGTCATAATTGTTTTAAATTACAGGTGTGATAATTCCAATGTCTCTACTATATCTGAGTCTGATTCTGATACTTGCTCTGTCTCTTCAAACTGGGTTTTTGTCATTTAGTCTGCCTTGTATTTTTTTCATTGAAAATTAGAGATGATGATTCAACCAAAGGAACTGAAGTAAATATAGCTTTAGCATGAAGTTTTATGTTTATCTGGCTAGAGGTTAGACTGTGTTTATTGCTTACTATAATGGTAGGGAGTCAGAGGCTAAATTTTTTCTCTAGTGTCCTTATTTTTTCCTCCCTTCTTGTTTTTGGATTTTATCCTCAGGTCTGGACTCATTACTTCCTAAGTAAGCACTGTCTATGGGAACTTTCTGTTGCTGAACTATTGGGTTAGATCTCCTGCTTCTCTGACCCTGTATCTTCCGATTTGTGTTTTCTCCTTGTTTTGCTGGAGTACTTCTTCAAGAAGCTCTGAAAGAAAAAAATCATAGAATTTCTGAGTTTTGGATTATCTGAAAAATGCATTTGCTAGTCCCAATACTTTTTAAAATTGTTTATAGGGAATAGGACTCTTACGTTTAAAATACATCTCTCAGAACTTAGAAGGTCTCACTTCATTGTTTCTAGAGCCTACTCTTTGAGAAGATCTGGTGTTTACTATTATTATTTTTTGCAGGTATTCACTTTTCATTTGTTTTTTTCCTCTCTTAGTGTTAGTGTTTGAAACTTCATGTGACTGTCTAGATGTAGACATTTTTTGACCTAGGAGACACTGGTAACCCTTTTGTGAAGAATTCTATCCCTCACCTTTGAGAAAATACTGTATCTTTCATTCTCTTTCTTTCCTCAGTATTCTCTACTTGCTCTGGAATAATAATAGCCAAATGTTGAACAACCTGGATTTATTTACCATATATTTTTGTTTTTCACTCATGTTTTCAGTTTCTCATATTCATCTGATAATCTAGGAAGATTCCCACCATTTTTATCGACAAATTTTGAAAGCTTATTTAATTTTATTGACCTTTTTATTTGCATTGACAATCACATTTTAAATTGGTAAGCTGCCTTCTTTACTATTTAATTATTTCTTTTTCATTGCATCCAGTTCTTGTTTTATAGACTCAATAACTTCTCACATGTCTCTGAAGATATTACTTACATTTTTGAGGAATTATCTTCTGAGTCTTGAGTTATTTATTTTTCCTGTGGGGTTGATGATTCTCATGACTTTTCTCACATTGACGGTCTCTCTATGTGTCTGATGCTCATCATTCCTCCGTCAGATCAGAGAGTGAAGCACCAGGCTGACCATCTGGGTGCCTGATGTGCCGTCTGTCTGTAGTCGTAGCAGATCTGTATCCCCATGAAGCTGCTCCCTGATCGAAAGCATTGTGCAATGACAGGGCTTAGGATTATATTAAATAAAAATTATAAGAGGCCATTGTTTTGAATTAAGCTCCTGAACTAGGTCTCACCCAACAGACCAGACTAAAAGTCAAAGTGGAGTTACTCATGTTAAGAGTTCTATGTCACCAAGATGAAACCAAGCTGGTTACATCATCTTCCTAGAGATTCATGGGTAACAGCCAAATCACCCGAACAGTCCATTTTAAATTGCATGATAATGGGGTTCTCCCTGCCTTGATCTTTACGTGAAAAATGTAACCTGAAGTAACCTGAATTTAACTGGTCAATTATTCTCCTACTGTTCTAACTCCCTATACCCATCTTATAAGGGAGGTAATTTTGAAATAACCAATATATTTTCTTCTGCTTTTCCTTCAGTCCTCTTCTGTCTATGAAACCAATCTCCAATGCCTATAATTCCAGCACTATGGGAGTCCGAATCAGGCGGATCACAAGGTCAAGCCAGTCTGGGCAATTTAGTGACTTAGTGAGGCCTTGTCTTAAATACTAATAGGAATATGAATACGAATGTGAATATGAATACTATCACTAACAGTAGACCTGGGGATACAGTTCAGTGTGAAGGATACAAATCCCTGATATGACTGCAAAAAAAACAATTTTTTTTAACAAATTCTTGAAAACTCTCAAATCAGAAACTGCAGGCTGAGCCTGTCTACCCATGTTTTAACAAGTCTTCCAAAAGATTCCAGCGATGTTGGTGGCTCTGGTCCTAGAAAATATATTTTGAGTACTACTACTGGTATTTTAGACCAAGGCAGCCTGTACTGAAAGTCTGGGTCTTGAGAAGTTTGTCCAGTTTCTCTTAAAGAGCCTTTGACGGTAAGGCGGAGGGCAGGCTGACATTGCAAATGCTCTCCGCCTGCAGGGAGGGGCATGACCCAGCAGTCTGCTAAACAGTCTGCTCTCAGGGATCTGATCCTCCTCTCTGAGCTTCATAGGAGCCTTAGGAAGAAAACCAGCACATCTCACACCAACCCTGGTGTGAAGGAAAGACAGTACTTTCTTGGCACCTTAATTTCCCAGTGTTTGAAACCTACTTGCCAGCTCGCCTGTGACCCAGGCATCCGGGAGGGCTCCAGCACCATGCCTGAACTTCCCTCTGACAGTGTTCTGTGCTGTAAGGTTAGACTTTCTCTAAAAAGCTAAAACTTACAGCTCAGAACATTTGCCTTCCAGCTCTCCGCACCTCTGTTTTTCAAATCTTCTGGCCACTCATGACTTGGTCCTCAGTCTCCCTGTCATGGAAACCCACTCTTAGAATTTTCCCAGTCTCTTGCCTTCCTGTAGGCCCAGCTGTAGTTGTAGCTGATCAGTTGCTGGCTCACTTTGCACAGGTGCTGCATTTTACTGATAAGGTCAAAGTCAGTTCTCTAACAACCCAGCTGTCCACAGGCTCCTGCCCCGTGCCATACCTGCACTCTACCATGGTCTCCTCTCGCAGGAAGTGGGCCTGGGATGCGCCATGGCGCCCCACCTGGACTAAGTGGGAATTGCAATCTTACCACCACCACCCATTTTCTCCTTGTTCAAGAAACAGGTGCAAAAGTAAGCAAATGAATGCATAAATAAAAGAACATTTCATTTAAAAATTAAAGAAATTTGAAGTTTAAAGAGCTACACAGTAATCCTTGAACTAAATGAAAGTGGCTTTAGTTTAGACTTGAGGTGATTTCAACAGCCCTTTGGACATTCGTGGTTGTCAGGGTGTCTTGCAAAATGAGGCTAGACATCTCCAGCCCCAACTGGAGAAAGACCATTCTCTGCCTTCCGCTGGAGGACTCCTTCAGGCTTCTTGTCAGGAAGGGGAAAGGGAGGGGAAGGGAGGCAAAGGGAGAGAGCCTACGTCTTCCTCTAGACGACCAAGTTCACTCCAGTGTTGTTTCCATTGCCACCCTTGTCCAGGAAGGAGGAAGAGGAACAAATTCACCTGCTTGTGGTTCCCCACCCCCAACAGTGCCAAGCTGAGGCCGTATCCACTGAGTTTTCACAGCTGAGTCTAGGTAGACTTGTGGTTTTAAACAGAATGTCCCAAAGTCGTGTGGTTCTGATCAAACACTCACTGGAAACAAAAACATTCACCACAGCCCTGACTCCCTAGGGCCTTGGTGTTTCAGACCCCCCAAGGTCATCCCTTCTGTCCACTCATTCTTAGGGGGGAGACCACCAAGCTACCCAGCTATGGGCCTGAGGCCACACACACTTGTATGGTTCATTTGTTCTCAGAGCCCCAATCCTCCATCATTGGCCTTGGGAAGGAAACTAGCACATGTCACACAAACCCTAATGTGGTGACTGATGCAAACAGAGAGGGGACTTCAGCGTACCTCGTACGCACAGTGACTGCATTTCCACAATGCCCCAGGCTCAGGAGGGAACATATCATACCCAGATGTGAGAAGAGTGGTAGGAAGCACGCCCTGGTCGTCCAAGCTGACCGAGTGCATGAGGGGTAGCCAAGCTGAGAGGCCGTCAACTCCCTAGGTGCATCTGACCGAGTATTGCAATTCCTTAGAGTACAGGACTAGGGAACCGAATGTGTCCCTCAGTAAGCGAGGCAACTCTTCACACTTTTTAGCACTATTTACCAAGACAGACAGACAGACACAGCAATGAGGGATGGGAAGGGAAATAGAAATGTTGGACACTTAACGCAAGTCAATAATCAGGGAGGCAAGAGCAGTCACAGAACAGTTTGAGCCAAAATATCGCTCAGGGACGGAACAGCAATTAGTTAAATATTTAAAGCAGCCGCCCTGAGAGAGGCTGTGGAGGCAGCTCTTTGTTAATATTTAACACAAGCTGGGCAGTTGCTGGGAAAACAACTGTTTACAGGAGAGATGAACAAACATCCCGATTGCTCAAAGCTATGAGGAGATTGCAGGGGACAACAGCTGCTCCTGTTTCTACCTCTCAGCAGCTCTGGTCGGGGCCCACAACACCCTGAGGCCACAGGGGTGGGGAGACCACAGCTGTCCCTGGGGCACTGTGAAAACTGTAAACACGTAGCCTGGGTCAGCGGTCCTTCTGCACACTCCTGGTTTGCAGGAAGCCCAGCCCTGCAGCTGGGCTTGGGTGGTGACTCCTGGCTCGCCCGCCAGCCCCTCACTCAGGCAGCTGCGCCCTGCAGCCCCAAGCCAAGGTGTGGCCCCATGCACTGTCCCAGGCAGACACCTTACATGAAGCCAAGAGCAGGTGCTCACAGGAGGAGGGCTTGAACTTGTGGAAAGAATCATACAGCTTCTTGCAATTCCTCTTCCTTCAGGGACACCAGGCTGGATGACCTTCTAGCGATGACAAGATAGTCTGTTTTCAAGGACTATGGGATAGAAGTCTTTTTCAAAGCAGCTGCTACCTCTGTGGGCCTGTCTATCTTTACCTAGCCAGGACCAATCAGGCTAAGAGGGAATGAAAATCCAACTCACCTTTCACCTACTTCATGCTTCACTTCTGAGTCTACTTCCAACTGTCCTGTCACTCTGACACCCTCCTACATAGATAGGCCTTGTGGAACTACACACAACTCACTCTTAGGCTTAACTGGATATGAAAGCCCAGTTCAAGACCAAAGAATGCTGCCATCTTGAATTCTGATGCTATGTCCAAGATGCATTGGTTGACACTATGTGTGCCTCCAGCAAGTCTGATCTCTGTTGCATCATTTAGGGCCCAGATTTCAAAGTTGCTCAACCTTAGAGATATAGCCCTGGGGATCTGCTGGCCTGCCTCTGCCGTCCTCCTCAAACCATAGTGGACTTTGATCCATTGACAGCTCTCCAGTTGTTTGTGCATCTGGCCATTTGTTATAAAGGATGGAATGCTGAACAAAGAGTTCTGCTCCAGGAATTCCTAGAAGAATTGGGGCCTACATGATAATCCTTGTTTTAATATTGCCATGATGGGATATTTGTATCAGTTGAAAGCTCTAAAAGTTTCACCATCACTGGTCTAAGGTATTAGAAGAATAGTTCTTAACCTTTCTGTCTTCACAGCATAGTTTGTATACTAGAAATCCGAAGATACACTGGAAAAGGTTTGAAAAATATCGAACAACATTAAAGTAGTCTGTAATGTTTCTACTTCAGCAAAACAGGGCCCTGGAAACATCCATGGTCATTGAGCAGTCACTTGATCATTTTTGTGAGTGATTTTTGTTTTATGGTTCAAATATAGTTCAAATATAGTTTATTTCCTCCCAAACTCATGTTGGAGTGTGAGCCCCACTGTGAAGTATTAAAAGGGTAGAAACTTTGTTCAACTATGGTGTTGAACCTTTAGAAGGTAATTAAGATTAAAATCATCAGAGTAGAGCCCCATGACTGAATACTGATGGCTTTATAAGAACAGGGTGATAGCCTGGAAGGCATGCCTGCTCCCTGCTTCTCACCATGTGATGCCCTGTGCTGGTTCAGGACTCTTCCGGTAAGGTCATCACCAGATGTGGGCCATGACCTTGGACCTCCAGAACTGTCAGCCAAAATAAGCTTCTTTTCTTTCTAATTTACCCAGTCTGTGGTGTTGCATGATTAGCAACAGAAAATGGACTGATACTTTCTACCATCATCAGGGCCTTCCAGTGTCTGGGGAGTCAGCTGTCTTGGTGGGAGGCAAGATCTTCCTTCTCTAAAGGCCAGAAGTGGGCTCTCCTTGACCTTTGGAGGAGTTCAGAGCTCTGAGGTCAGATGCACCAGGAAGTAGGCAGACTTCAGAATTCATCTTCCTTCCCCACAGGTCCAGAACAGCCGGTCAGTATGCTGGTCAGTGGGCCCAAGGAGCAGCAGGCCACTCATACTTAGCATTGATAATGTCCTAGACCTATGTCCTGGGACTATGGCCCTGGTCACCCAGCATCTCTGGTCTCCTGACCATTTTCCCAAGGCAACTCATCAGCCAGTTATCTGCAAGTCACTTGATCTCTTTTCCATACCTTGCTCTTGCTTGATGAGCTAGATTGCTTTGCAGGCAGGAGCCTGGATCCACCAACCTGGGCTGGCCCTCCACTCCTGTTTGAGGATCATGTGCTATCCCAGCTGTGCTCTTGTTCAAAGCTTCAGTGGGCACACTTGATTTAAGGCTCGGCTTCTCACATCTTTACTCACACAATACACAGCCTGCACTGCCATCCTTCATACCTCCTCCCTGCTCGGCATTCAAATAGACTCTGTTGTTCCCTAAATTGCACACATTTGTCAAAATTCAGCACCATGCTCAGGGTGGGTGACACTGAGGCACTGCAGTATCCCAGCCGTTAGTCACAGAGGGTTGGCATTGTAAACCTGGAAGGAGTAGCGGAGGCTGATTTTTATCCACAGAATACCAGTGGCTTTTCTACCTCTCTTTTTCTGAAAGCCACATGAGGGCCTGCTGAGCTCCCCAAAGCAGCATCCTCATGGATGCTGAGTGACCAGATGCAGTCACAGGGCCACTCTGACTCAGCTCCACCCTGAGCAACAGAGACAGAAAAGGAGACAACTCACAGAGGGCCTGGTTGGCCCAAGAGTTGGAGAGCGTGCACTGGCTGAGGTGAAATCCCCATTACCAGACAGAATAGAAGTTTAAAACAAAAACCAAACTCAGTGACTGAAAAATAGAGGGAGTGGCCATGTTTATGCCCCTGAGTTTTGGAAAGAGGTTTATCCTGCCCGATACAGGCACAGTCCTCAATCAAGTTTCCCTGAATGGAAAGGCGATGTCATTTTCCAGGCTATGAGCAGTGTCCCCTTCGTTCTCCCGGCAGAAGAGAGTGTTCAGGAGGCTAGCTGTGCAGGCTGGTGGTGGGTGTAGGAGCAGGGTTTGGCCAGGTGGTCAGCCAGGTGGTCAGCCAGGTGTAGCTTTTTGGGGTCCAGTCTTCCTAACAAGGCAGAGGAGAAGGAAGCCCAGACAGCCAGAAGGCATTTGTAAGGACTGAAGTTTGAAGGGGCCCAGGGCGTGCTGGGGTGAGGGGAGCTGCCTCCTCCGGCACAGGGAGACTGAGGGATGGTGAGTCTTGTTGCTATGGCTGAGATGACCCCGTCACCGACCTCCAGTTTCTCCTCCTCAGTGAGGACTCTGTGCCATGCTGTGTCTGGGTTCAGGCAGACAGGGTCACTGCCAGCATCGGCTCATTCCCCTGCTTATTACGTTTATTATAACACATGGCATGATCTTTTTTGTTTAATATATTTCCTTATTTTAAAATTCTTGTCTTATTTTGTGTTGTGATAAAAACATGTAACATAAAATTTACTGTTGGAGCTGGGCACAGTGACACATACCTGTAATCCTAGCTACTCAGGAGGCTGAGGCTGGAAGATGGAAAATTCAAAGCCAGACTGGGCAATTTTTGAGGACTCTGTTTCAAAAAAAAAAAAAAAAAAACACCAAATAAAGAAAAAATTACCGTTGGAACTCTCTTTATATATATAGTTGAGCGGTATCAAGCACATTCACATTCCTGTGGAATCACCACCATCCATTTGGGGTTTTTTTCATCTTCCCAAACTGAAACCATGTACCCATTAAGTGTTAACTCTCCATTTCCCCCTCCTCTAGTCCCTGGCAACCTTAGTTTCTGTCTCTTAGTTTGATACTCTAGGAACCTCATAGAAGTGGATTCATAAAGTATTTGTTTTTTTTTCATGACTGGTTTATTTCACTGAGGGTAATATCCTCAAAGTTCATCCACATGGTAGCATATATGAGAATATCCCTCTTTTGAAGGCTGAATAATATTCCATTGTATGAATAGGCTACATTTTGCTTTGCCATTCATCCACTGGCGCTCAGTGTTACTTTGCATTTTTGACTGACATGCTTTCCTATTGGCCTTCTTTGGTTTCTTATCTTCATTCAGCACCATGACCTTCCAGTTAGTTCCTTTTTCTTTGTATGCATCTAGGACATTGCTTCCCACAGGAACCAGCATTCCTCCACATCCGGGAAGAAACTCACTCCCTCTTCCCCTGATGACAGACAGCCTCATTCACCTCGCACCTCCCTGCAGAAAACACCTGTGTTCAGGGCCCCTCTATCTTCACCTGTATTCCCATTTTTCACCCCCTTTACGTCCCCTTGGTTCTTTTTATGACTCCTTGTTTATGCTTTCTATTAGACTTGCTTAAATTCCAGGTCATCCAGAAAATCCTGCCCCGTGGGCAATTTTCCAGCACTGTCTTTCTGTGAGAGACAAGGGGCCTCTCGGGCTTCCCTTTGCCTTTGGTCAGTGGGTTCAAGTTCTCTTGGGGTCTGGGACAGGGAATGGGGAAGGTGCTGAAGCCTAGGGATAAGGAGTTTGTGTCCTTCCCAGATGGTGTATGAGAGGGGGAGGATGAACCCTAGGACCCCTGGATTGCCGCTGGCCATCTTTGTTTGCTGCTGCTGGAGCATTCCCTGCAGTCATAGAAGAGGGTGACTCTGAGAAGAGGTGAAGTTTTCAGGGTGCATCTCACCAGCCCTGGGGATCCAAGGGGAGAGTTGAGGTATCTGAGGCAGGTTGATTTGACCACCTGTCACCACTTTGATGGGGCCCTTCCAACAAAAGGCGGGCAGGCTGGGGCTGCAGGGGAATGGATGGTACCTGGACCCCCAGGGCAAAGTGAGGAAGGGGCAAGGGCCAAATTTTGCAGCTCGCCCCACCACGGCCCTTTCTCTGTTGCTTTCTCCTCTGTCTTCTGCCTCGGTCCTGAGCACCTGCCCACAGAGCTCCGGGCAGCCTTGGGTATCTCCGAACCATCCAGTTTTGTGTCCGCTCTCTTTCCCGAGGCATCTGCAGGGTTGATTCTGGGCAGAGGTCCAGCCCCTGCTGGGTCTCTGTCTGTTCTGGATCCAGAGCCTTTGCTCTTCCCCATGTCTCCCTGAGTCCCCGTTGATCCCAGGGCCACCATGAAAGCAAGCGTGGCTGCTGGTGGGATGAACAATGAAGGAAAGAATGAACGGACGTCCCCGGCCCCCTGAGCCCATTTTCAGTGCTCGTTTGAAGGCCTACCACAAACTGGACCTGGTCATTTCTCTATGCCTGGCTCTGCTGAAACTCACTTCCTGTTCATCACCACAACCTGACCAGAGGACACAAAGTCATTAAATGCAAAACTACTTCAATGTAGATCAAATTTCATGGTCAACAGGGAAAAAGTACAACTGGCACCTTACTGAAAAGGAAATAAAGTTATTAAAATGGATAAAATTTTCATCTTGTGAAAAGTTCATCTTTCTTTATATTTTTAAAACTTACATCTGGGTTATAGTTCAGCAGCACAACACCTGCCTGGCAAGCGCAAAGTTGTGAGTTCAATTGGTACCAAAAAAAAAAAAAAAATCTTACATGCTGCATTGAGCTAATGCTTAGAATGACCGACAAAGGAATCTGTTGTTAATTAGTTTTTTGGCCTAATTTTATTATATGGTTGTACGGTATCAATAGTAAACATATCAGTACTGCTTACCACAGTCAGGTACTATAGGTATACAA
Source organism: Dasyprocta punctata (assembly GCA_004363535.1). NCBI lineage: Eukaryota > Metazoa > Chordata > Mammalia > Rodentia > Dasyproctidae > Dasyprocta > Dasyprocta punctata. The sequence goes on along the minus strand of RJWM01017915.1, from coordinate 29,925 downwards.
GTATGGTGGTACCTCAGTTCACGAACTGAAAGATGGCCACGTTTGTGTTTGTGAGTGGGAAAGATGACTGTGGTCATGTTTGCACCCAGTACAGAATTGGCAAACAAAAGCAAAATTTTGCCAAATACTTCTGTTTGCAAACCACATTGTTTGCAAACAAAAGTGTTCATGAATTGAAGTGTTACTGTGTATATATGCATATGACCGTCAATGCTCATAGCAATCATGAGATAATAATTATTACTGTCCCATTTCACAGATGAGAAAGTAGAGACACAGAGAGGTTCCATAGCTCCTGTAAGAGGGCCAGAGATCTGAGCCCAGGCAGCCAGATTCTGTGGTCTGGGCACCTACCCAGCTGGACTTTGCTGTGTCCTCTACTTCCTGCTTCACTTCTGCATGCTGACCATAGGGAGGGTCAGATTTAAACATGGCAAGGGCCCCATCAGGTTTCCCAAGGGCCTCTCCGCATGTCGTATCTTGGAAACTTTTCTGTGGAAGTACTTGCTAGGCCATTCACCACTTTTGTCAAGTTGCTTCTCCTCTGAAGCTAACTGGTCTACCCCATGGGCCTTCTTAGTGGTTTTGCATTTGGTTCTAGGAACTTTGCACCCTTTGAATTTACTTCTCAATGGATTTGCTTCTATATTTGATTTCTAATCATCATCTAGTAACAGATTGACTCTGCTGCTGACTGATGGGCACCATGAGGTCGGTTACTTACTGACCATAGGTTGGTCGCTTACTGAGAGCCAGCTCTCTGCTAGGCTCTGCCTCAGGCCCTGGGGATACAACAGGAGACAGGACAGACACAATCTTCTGCTTTCATGTAGCGGATGTCCTGTTACATTCCAACAGGGGGGCAGACATGCGTAGCTTATTAACCAAGTACACGCAGACACGTACTAAGCAGGAAAATGAAGATACGAAAGAGGGTAGGAAGTGTGTGATGCTTGGTGGTGGGGGTAAAATTTAAGTAGGTGAGCAGAGAGGGTTTCACCAAGATGCCCAAGGTAGGGCAGTGGGAGAAAGAACCCAGAAGCGTTGTGGGGAGTAGAGCACTAGGAGGTGGTGTCCCTGGGGAGACAGGATCGGTGCAGTGGCCTTGCCTGCTATGCACGGGACAGAGAGCTGTGGAGGACTTATGCTGGGAGGTGGGGGAGCCTCACAGGTACTGGTTCGGTCACTGGGGTCATCGTCTTCAGAATGGATGAATGTGGGTACCATGGGACTTTGAGTTAGTGCTCAAGAGAGGTTGTCCTAAGAGAACAAAACTGGCGTGTCCCCTTGCGCTGGCTTCCAGTCTGAGAGTACGATCTCTCCACTCCTGTACATTCCCGCATTGTGACCCCATGCGCCATGAGACCACCAAAGCTGAGCAAAAGCCAGTGCCATACGTTTGGTCCTTCTGAACTGCAAGCTCAATAAGCAGTTTAAAAATAAAGTATCACGTCCCTGGTATTTCATGATAGCACCATAAAATGAACCAATACAAAGGGCCCTGGTGATGGGTAGAATGAAAAGGAATGAGCTGAGGAGGGTCAGTTCTGGACATACTGGTCAGCATGGCTTTTGCCAGTAGCCTGGAGATGTGGGTGGCCTAGCCACAGAGGGTACCTGGGGTCTTGACTGCTAAGGCTGGTGGTGTGGGGCCCAGTGCTGCCCTTGTGGGGGCTGTTTGGGGGTGTGGAGGAGTGAAGGTTCAACTGCCTTCTAGAAGGAAGGGAACTGGAGGAAAATGGGGATAGTGGGCATGGATGGCACATCGAAGAGTTTTCTGGAAAGGGAAAGAGAGCTAGGATGGTCTCTGGAGAGTGAACTGACTCAAGGAAGGCGTTTTGGTTTGACATTCATCTTTTGAGACATGGAAGAAAAGGAATACCCGTGTTTCTATTTAATGGACATGATCCAACAGGGAGTTTGAAATTGGTAAGGCTGGAGAGGGAGGAGGAAATGAGATTGGAGGTAGATGGGAAGCAAGGAAGAACCTCTGGGCCCTGGGGTGGCTGGTAGGAGCTGCAGTATCCCTTCTTATGGCTTCTGTTTTTCAGGGTATAAGAAAACAGGTTTGTGAGCTGAGATTAAAGCCTAGGCAGGAAGAAAGATACCTTGTATTAGAACATTTTTGGTCACTATAACAAAACACCTGGGCCAGGTACTGTATACAGAAAAGAGGTTTATTTAGCTCACATTTTGGAGGCTGAAAGTCCTCAATCAAGTGGTCTGGAAGGTCCTTCTTAGCTGGCGTCATTCAGTGGGATCATGGCAGAGGCAGGTGCAAAAGAGAAAGTTCAGTGGTGAGGTGGGGAGTCAGGGGCAGGGAGGGGTCCCTCTTGCTCTTTCAAAACAACCCACTCTCCTGGGAACTCACTGGGGCCTCATGAGAACTGTGTCAATCCCTTCCCAGGACAGTGCCCCAGTGATCCGATAACTGCGTGCTAAGCCCCACCTCTTAGGGGTCCACCACTCTCACGTCACTGCACTGAGGACCAAGCCTCCCACGTGTGAGCCCTTGGGGACATACTCAAGCCACACCCAAACCGTAGAGCACCCTGGATCTCACACAGCCTGTTCACTCGGTGGTAGATGTGGCTACCATGTTCTTCATGGGGCAGTGGTGAGTTTCATAAACAAACGTGAACTTGTCTCCAACTCCCTTGGCTCACAGATGATTTACCCAGTACCTGGGGCTCTGCTCAGTTCTCACTTGGCTCTGTCCCTTCCTGTATGCTGCCTGTTCGCCATGGAAACTTCGCAGCGCCATCCTACGCGTGAGCAGAGCAGAGGATCCTGGGGCTTATGGCAGATCTCTCCTGCACTGAGACAAGGACAGAGGTGTCCACAGTGAGGTGTTCCCTGCAGAAGGTGACTCTGCAGTGTCTGGAAGGGAACAAGGATGCAATGACTGGTAACAGAAGGGGTGGTGCATCCTGTCACAATGGTGCTGTGGTACCACACCACAGCAGGCACACCCCCGAGGGACAGTGGTTCCATGGACAGGTGGGATCCAGGCCCACCCGGCGAACTGGGTGTTCCGGGCGTGGTCCCAAAGGCATGCCTTCCGTGTTTTCCATCTCGAAGGTAACTGGGATCCATTCATTGTTCTGTATAATGAAAAGGCATCGCCTGCTGGTAGCCTTCGTGCAATTCTGCAAGGGCTATGATTAAAACCTGCAAGCTTAGCTGGGCATGGTAGCACAGGCCGGTGATCCCAGCTATTTGGGAGGCTTAAGTGGGAGGATGGCCACTTCAAAACCAGCGTAGGCAACTAGGGAGACTCTGCCTCAAAACAAAAAGGGCTGGAGCTGGAGCTCAGTGGTGGTGCAGCACCTGCCTAGTGTTCATGAGGACCTGGGTTCCACACAGACACACACACACACACACACACACACACGCATACAAACATCTGCAGACTTGTTTTTTCGCGTGCCTGTTGAGTCCCAGGATGTGATCCAAGCCAGTGAGGAAAGCATGTTTATCCCACCCATTGCCTGGGCTTTTCTTTTATGCTGGCCTTGCCTATGCTGAAATACACTCCCCTGCATTCTCAGCTATCTGCCGGTCACAGAGAGGACCGCTGAGGGCTGCCTTTCCCCGCCGCTGTCCGAGGAAGGGCTCTCTCCACCTCTCCATGGACAGCCTGCTCTTCCCATTGACACAGTGTTGCTCACATCTTGGCTAAGGCTTTAGTGGATAGCTTCCATTCCTATTTAAACTTAAAAAAAAAAAAAAAAAAAAAAAGGAACTCCGATTCAACACACAAACGAGGAATGTAGCTAAAAATGGGAGCTGCGAGGAGGAGGTTGTTTTTTTTTTTTTTTTAAGTCAGTACAAATATTTTTGGAATTTAATTTTCCTTTGAAAAAAAACTTGCAGACAGAGCGTCTACATCCTGTGTTTGAACACCAGTGGCCTCTGGTGTCTTTATTTGTAAACCCAACATGGTGATATACTACTCCACAAACCCTCCCTTCCCTCCTGGCAAAATTAGAACAATGGCCCCTCTCTTTCTCCTACCAGCTCTCCTCCCCACTTTCTCCTTCTCTTATTCCTGTCTCTCTTCTTTCCTCTCTTTCATCTTCTTGCATAATTGTGAGCAAATAAGACCACACCTTGTAGGAACCACTTAGAGCTATCAGACAAGCAAGGAGAGTCTATAAAGCAAGCCAGGGTCACTTAATTGCTAGGCCCGCTCCAGCATAAGCATTCTGAAAGTGGTGTGGGCCGGTGGGAGGCACCATCCACGCAGAGGAAGCAGAGACAATGAGAACTGCACGAGTAATAGAAAAAGCTGGGCCTGGAGGCGCATGCATGTAATCCCTGTACCCTGGAAAACTGATGCAGGAGGATTGCAGGTTCTAGCCCCGCGTGGGCAACTTAATAAGCCTGTCTCAGAACAAACAAAATTAAGTTTTAAAAAAGGACTGGGGATGTAGCTCAGTACAAAGTCCCTGGGTTGAACCCTGTGTACCCCCAAAAAACACAAACAAACAGAGAAAAGCAGGCGATGTAACTTTCTGTTCAGCCTCTGGGGCAGTGTTCATACTCAATAAATATAAAAACAGTGTTGGAGAAATGCTCCCCCCAGTACACACACGCCAAGCCGTTCAGTCCAACCTGGGACAGTCAGCCCAGATCACCACGGGTGCCATCTTTGCTCCTAAGCGGTGCCATCTGCCTGGCTTGTTTGCCCCATTACGGTCCCCAAGAAGGGCAGAAATGGGGAGAGAAGGCACCCGAGTGTTTTCACAAGGTGGGTAATAATGGTACACTTGGTCAGGGCCTCTGCCCACGATCATTCCGTTTTCCTTACTGGAAATTATAAAACAGCCAAAGCTCCAGCCACAGGTTATTGGTTAAATAAACTAGAATAAGCCTGTAAATTGTGAACCATGAAACCATCTAAAGCAAAAACTGGCATAAGAAACCATTAATAATACATCCTGGGAAAACACAGGCTAAAAAACTCATCTTCAGTGACAGAGGTCAGATGAAGGCTACCACTGAGGGTGCAGGAGGTATTGACTAAGTAGAGTGTGTAGAAAATCCTCCAGCTTCTGGAAGTATTAGTTGTTTTGGCCAGTTGTGGGTACACAGGGGTCTACACCCAGCATATTGCTGAGCTGCATGCATCCTTGGGGTGATAGCATCGCTTCCATAAATGCAATACCTCAATGAAAATGAAACAAACTAATCTAAAAAGCTGCATAGATAGGAAAAAAAATCCTTAATTTAATGTGGTAACTTTTCCTAAATTTTCCAAAATGCCCATCGTATTATTTCTCATCCCAGATGTTCTTCCAGAACCTTGCTAATCCTTTCTGGAGGTGAGGTTTCTCTTCCTTGTCCTCGGGCCTGCCAGGGCTTTGAGTTTGCTTCCACTAATAGGAGGTGCTGGGAGTAAGGCCTGTAACTCCTGCAGCTCATCAGGAAAACAGTTCTATCTCTCATGCACCTGTTCTCAGAACCAGCCTCAGCCACTTCGAGAGGCCACAACAGCAGTGGACAAGAACCTACCAGTGAGTACCTGCAGAACGAGTCTTTGGAGAACTGGAGCCTTGGCATATTCCAGACATCACAGGGCAGAGTAGAGCCATCCCCACCGCCCATATCCTAACTCCTCTTCCAGCCCACTGGGCACAAATTGCTCTATGTCACTCAGCTGTAGGACAACCTGTGACGCAGCTGTCATAACCAGCTGTGTCAGTGTGAGCGTGTGGGGGCATGAACAGAGGAAATGCTGGAGAGCTGCAGAGAGGGCTTGGAGGTGCTATTCTCTTGTTCTCCTACACTTTTAGTGTTTCCTCATTCAGCTGGTGCTATTTCTGTTACAAAGCTAAAGCTGAGAACAACATGAATGAGTTTCCAAATGGAAGCAGGACAAAGCGTATAGCCATACACAGTGCTGGATCAGCCAATGCCCAGCTGTTCCCTGGTGCTGGACCAAGGGAAACTCAAGAAGGGCAAAGTAGGGTCCAGTGGAGGGGACCCGTGCTGCACCTGGACATGTTGGGGGCTGGGGTCAGCCTTTGTGGAAGAGAGTGTATGTGTGTGTGTGTGTGCACATGTGTGTGCGCACGTGTGTGTGCGCTTGTATCTGTGTGCATGCACAGGTGGGAGGGGGCTCCTGCTGGACCAATACACATTGCTGGCTTCACTTTTCCCCTTCAAACACCTTCCAGAAATCTAGTGAATTAAGAGGCTTAGTGTAGGATGCTGCGTCTCAGAACAGGAGTCAGTATTCGTGTGAATGCCCACATTTTTAGTTTTAAGAGTACGAATTGCCAGGTGATGGAGCATACAGGCTTCATCACAAAGACAGTGTATTCCATACGAGCCCAGCCGTGGCGTGGTAGCAGTCAAGGTCAGGGCTGCCTCGCAGTACCTGCGGTGGAGGAACCCTCGCCCATTTTTTCCCTAAACCAGGGCAGTGTCCGGTAGATCCCACTCTTGTCTCTGTTCTTACCTCCCACTTCCAGATTCCCCCGCTGTGTTCCACCATCTTTCAGGGTCAAAACAGCTGGTCATTAAAGCTTTGTAACTGAAGGAGACGTCTTTGTTCAGAATTCAGACTCGAGTAGAAATAGAGGGAGTTAAGTCTTTCTTCTCCTTCTGCCCTTCCTAACCCTTCATTATTTACCATGGGTTCAATTCCAGTCGAGGTGGCTTTGGTTTTTGACCTAAACACTTTTATGGCACACGGAGCCTATGAGGATCATTGTATTTTGGTTTCTATGTTTGTTCCCATTTCCACCTGGGGCTCCTAGGTAGATTACAGGGAGTGACCTAGTGACAGGAAGTCCTGTCAGGGTGTCCACCTCTGGGCAAGGGCACCTTCGGGCCAGATGCCAGGGATGCTGTTCAGACAGGACCTGATGGGGAAGGATAGAGGGACCCAAAGGTCTGGGGTCTCCAACCCAAGACCAGGAGCTGCTGTGGGGCTGAAGGGAGCTGGCCCTGCGGGCACAGGGCCTGGCAGCATGGCCGTCTGTCTCCAGTGCTGCTCTGGGCCAGGAGCACAGGTCTGTGGGGGCATGATGGGAAACAGGGCTCTGCAGAGGAGCACGGCAGCTGGAGCTCGCTGTGGACCCAGGGCCAGTGTTGGGGCGGGAGGGCCAGTCCACTGGGCACTGCTGCTACTCCAAAGCCAAACTGGGCTGGGTGACCCAGGAGTGTGTGGAGGGAAGGAGGGACCCAGGAACAGCTAGACGAATCAGTAATAACAGAATCAATATTCCGCTCCCACCGCACGCTGTTGCGCACCACTAAAACACAGTGGATCTCCCAGGATGGCCAGCAGTCTTTGAGGACAGGCTGGAAGAGAACTCAAAGATTCACTTTGCTCTTTGGAGGTGAAGAGCCTGGAGGAGAGGGCATCGCTGGCACAAAGAGACCACCAGGACCCTGTGAGGCCTGGAGACTGAGAAGCAGAGATGGTGTCTTCCAGGTAAGACCACCTGGGTCCTCCTGGGACTCTCCCCCAGAGAGGACACCAGGAGATATTTACATGACAGTGCAGGCACAGGGACACTTGGTGCCCCTCCAGCATACTTGGTTGCCCCAGACCCCAAGGTTCCTGGTGGAGCTTGCACCTCAGTTTTGGAGTCGCTCCTCCTGGTTAGGTGCAGATTGGAGCCAGGGTGAGGCATGCAGGACCTCCTGTCCCTCGCCTCGCCCAACCCACCACTGGCCATCGTGGGAGGGAGAGAGGCCTAAGGGGCTTCCTGAGGATGAGACACCCCGGGCTCAGCTATCCAGCAGGATCCTGGCTTGCTATCCTCTTGCAGCCTTTTCTGAGAGTGGCTCCCCTTTCCCTTTGGGCAGGAAAGGAAGCATCTGGGAGGCAGGGCACAGCATGGCGAAGGCACTTCCCCTACAAATGGGCCAAGACAAGACTCCAAGTCACTCAGTCTCCTCCAAGTCCTGCCCATTGGCACCAGCTCCCCTTTATCTATTTATCGATCCTTTCTCTGCTTTCTCACCTTGCTGGCCTTATCTCAAGTGCTACCTGCTCAGAGAGGCCCTGCCTGGACACTCAGGCCAAAGCCGCGTCCCCCTACCTTGTTGTTCTGCTTACTTTTCTTGTGACTCACACTCTGAAGCTATGGGGTCTGCCTATTTGCCTGTTCTTCCTCCATCTGGCCTCTCGGCTGTTAGTTTGGAGAAGATGGGGACTTGCTAGGAAGGGTGAGAACGTGCTGGTGAGGCTGCTAGTGGCTGGCCGGGCAGGACTTGCACTTTCCTTGCTGTCCTCTCCTTGATGTGTGTGTGTGTGTGTGTGTGTGTGTGCTCACACGCACATGCGTGTATTGGGGGTGTGAGCCAGCGAGTGACCCAGGCTCTGGGACAGGTGTTGGTGATACAGCAATGAATAAAAACACAGCAACATTGTTTGAAAAGGGCTTGGTGTGATGTGCAGATAACCTGGTAATACCCATGAACGAACTAAGGACCATGAGTCGTCTCTGGCTGGGAATCACGGGCTCTGGGTAGGGAAGGAGCCACACATATACTCCTGATGGGGCTTGGATGGGCAGGAGAGAGGAAGGATGATTATTCCAGGTGCACGGTGGAAATGGCGCAGACCTTGCTGGGGCCCTGCAGGGTCACCTGGAGCTTTCATCAGTTTCTGGCCATCCTGGACCTCTGCCCCTTCATTACTGCATTCCCTGCACATCCTCTTCCTCCTCCTGCTCTTTGTCCTCTTCCAGGCACCTCCCCTGCCTCTCCAACCCTGCACCTCCTGCTGCAGATATCTTTGCCTGAACCCTCAGGACCGTGCTCTATGCTCTGTCCAGATCCAGGGAGCCCCAGTGGCCACTGGGAAGGCCTTGGACCCACACCTCCAGGCTTGAAGAGGGAACCCAGTTCTGCAGCTGCCAGACCCTGGGTCCTGACTGTGGTCATGGTCCACACACGCAGCCCACGCTCACTCTGTCCTTCCCCTGCCTGAGGGTGAAAGGCCTCTCTGACCCCCATCCTACCTCCACCTCCTCCCTCTCCTTCCCCAGTCTTCCCCAGCACCTAAACCCAGCCTGCCATGCATGGAGACCCACATGGGTGAGCCGTGCATTTGGCGGATGCTGTTTGAAGCCCCTCAGCACAGGCGGAGTGCAGGGGTTTGGGGTGTGCCCAGGGCCCTGGTCTCCACATGGCCTTGCCATACGCTGCTTTGTCCCTCAGAGGGCACAGCTGTCCTCTATTTGGCCTCCCCCGTCTCCAGGGAAGGTCTGCATCTGGTGGTCTGGGCAGGGGATGGCAATCAGAGGAGTTGGCTCTGGGCTTCGTGTGTGCCAGCCCTTCCTGCAGCCCGGGCCCCACTTCGCACCCTCACATAGGACTGTGAGATCCGGGTTCTCCCCAGGCAAAGGAGGCCCCACCTGTGCCTCCCACCCCGGTCTGTCTCCTAGCCTGTTGGTCCTGCCTCCAAATTATCTCCCATTCCTTCTGCTCTGCTTCCCTCATTCCCCTGCATTTGAAGCATTTGTAAAACCAAGCATTTTGTTCCTTATTCCTATGTTAGGAAGTATAATACTAGCTACAGCTAAAATGTACAGAGCCCATGTGGGTGCCAAGCCTTTTCCTGACCTAGACTCACTCCTCATAATGGAGTCATAGAGCTATGGTGGGAAAGGACAGCAACTCAACTAGCAGGTGACGGGGATGGCACTGAGGCATGGAGGCCAGCTCCAGAGCCGACACATCAAACTCAGACATTTCCTAGAACTTAGGGCCTGTTTCTCATTTTACTCAAAAAAGAACAAGATCTAGTGGTCCTGACGAGTGGTCTTCCTGTTTGCGTAGGGTCGTGAGCGAGCTTTGCCCCAGGGGACCCCAGCAGCTGAGCTAACAGTGTTCCTTGTCCCCCAGGAAAGGAAGGCAGCGGCAAAGAACTGGAACCAAGAGGCTGAGTTCATGTTCACGACCCTGGACAGGAAGGGACAGGACTGGCTTCACTTTAGAGCATGCTTTCGCCAGCAGTGCATGAGACCAGAAGGCTTTCCGGGGATGTTCTCTGTGAATAGGTCTACTGGCCCAGCGCAGCAAGCCCACCACCCGCTCCATGCGTGTAGCAGTGCACTGATTTTATTTTCTATCCATGCCACCACTTTCCCAGCCCGGCCTGTTGAGAGGGAATGACAGAAAATCCTCCACTTCCTGGCGAGCTACCTGGAGGACTTTATTTCATAGCAGACTCTCTGAGGGTCTGATGCCCTCTGGCCCACCCCACCTCGTAACCACGCGTGCTACTTCAGCCTGTGGCTCCTAGGACTGTGGACCGTTGGATGCATCATGGCCACTGTCCCCACACAGAGAAACCATCTGCATGGCCAATTCCAAATGACCACATGTGGGGTGGAAAGGAGTCTGAAGGGAAAGCCAGGCTCCAAATAACAATATGGAAAAAATGTTAAAGAGACGAGCGCTAACACGGGATTGCTGCAAGCCTTGTTCATTAAAATAAGAAGTGAGGAAAATTGGCATGGAAGTAAGGAAAATTACAGGGTATTTCCTGCAAGGAATATATGGGACATCCTTGGAAATTTCTTGAGGCATAATAAGTTTACTGTTTCTCTTCTTGAAAAAAAGAAATCTTGGTGTGGCTCACCTGTCCTCCCCCCCACAAAGTGCAGTTATTTATGGGTGTAAAATATTCTCTGTTTCAAGCAACTTAAGAGAACAAATACTGCTGTGAGAGTCTCCCCTAGCAGTGAAGAATTTGGCACACAGTCAGGATCTGAGGTTTGAGTATTTGCTTGCAGCCATTAATTGCTGTATAAAGCCTTTGAAAAAAGCCCTGTATCTGGGAGTCTCAGCTATAAAAGAGCATTTAGGAACCAGTAGGGAGCTGGTCTTTAAGTTGTTGTCGACAGAGACTTCAGTCTCCAAGTAGGAACTCCCAATTACACGTTTACTGGAGAAAGGTGTAGGGGCTACCTGAGGGGTCATTAAATATGAAAATTCCCCTTTGAACCTACCATTGTAGGATACCCACATTCAGCCCCAGAACTGCCGTCTTGGTGACCACAGAGGGTGTGGAGAGAATTGCTGTGGGATTGAAGAGAACAGAAAGGTTTCTTTCTCCTCCTCCTCAATGAAGAATGCTTTGACCTTTTATTTTTAAAATTAATGATTAAATGCCCAAGTACAGCTGCTTTGGCACATGCCAAGGGAATTATTTAGAAAGCAAACACCTAAAATAAACTCAGACACGAATGCATTCTGCTGCAGAGAATGTGCCAAAGTGCCCTTGGCATGACAGGGACGGTCAGAGGCTGGGGTTTCTGAGACTCTATGCCAGCCAGATTCCTTGGCACAGGATACAATCAGTGTCAAAGTGGTCTCTTTAACTAAAGCAGCTCTCTCCTTTGCCCGCTGTGATGATGGTCTCTGAAATGGTGAGAAGCATGAAAATGATGCCTGCCCATCCCAAGGGTGCTGTGTTTCTCAGGATTCTGGGTGTTAACCTTGACTCTTCCCTTATCATTGCTTTTATGACAGTGATTGATCTTCCAGAATCTGGCATGCTTTGGGTGCCAGGAACCAGCCCTTGTGGTCGGGATGGCAGCACCTGAGCCCCACAAGCGTAAATATGAAGTGGCTCCCATCATAAGGGAAATTATGTTGGAATCCTTAGTGAGGGAGGATCGCTGATGAAGCAGGTCATTGAGTGAACCTGTGGCAGAGATATTGCTGTCTATAAATTCATCAGCTGCTTGCATTTTCCAATTTCCAGCCATTAGATCTGCTGGGCAATATTCAATACTTACAGCCAAAGTGGAGGTTTGCACTAGAAACATTCTGTTGAGTAAATAGAAATGTCAAGAAGCAACTAAGGCTCTGCCTCACTAGGATTCCAAGAGAGAAAAATTAAATTCTACTCCATTCTAAATCCAGCAAACGGCACTGATGCAAAGATAAATTATTTTTGATGTAGTGACACCTGTGTAGCAAGATAAAAAGAAAGAGCCTCTTGCCCACAACTAAGAAAAAGATTGATGCTGTCTTTCCAGAGGGCGTTTAGGCACTATTTGCAAAAGGTCTAAACATATGCAAACCAATTTATACTCTCAAAAATATTGGACTAACTTGTTTCACAATAATCCTTCCATCAAGACAACTAGAGAAGCTAGACAAAAGTATATAAACCATATACTCAAAGACATTGAAGTAACCCCAGAACAGTGAAGATTGGAATGAGACTGACATTTATGCCTCTTTATCTTCCAAGGCACTTGCCAATTCAAGCTATAGCTGAGAGGTTGAACAACTGAGCAACAAGCAGTGACTGAGAAGTGGGAAAACTGGGCAGAACTATTTGCAATCCCATAAAACCGTAAAGACAAAATTTGGGGGAAAGGGAAGGCAACGGGAGTCGAGGAAGATACCCCAGGCTTTCATTTCAGAACCTGAAGGAGATATGTAGGGGCGAGCAACCATTCTTGTTTGGGGTGTTCTGACTTATTACTGGAAATTCTATATGTGGAAAAGCCCACTAAACTAACACAAACTGGGATGTTTTGCCACCTGAATGCCTGCTGAAACCAATTCAGATGCCCAGTTTCATATTATCTCAGTCCCTAAGGAAATTAAGTGATCTGTCTCTTCCTTGGCACCTGCAAGAAGCAAAAACAAATCTTTAGAGAAAGATGTCATCCATGGCCCAAATATTCTTTACAATTTTCACATACAATGTCTATATTAATTTAAAAAACTATGAAAAATCCAAGATTGCAGTTGTGGGGTGGGGATGGGGGCACAATGGAAACAGATAGTAGTGTCACTGGGCTTAAAAAAAAACTTTGGAATAATTGAGATTAATTGCATCAGAAATTGAATAGGATGAATATTTTCAGTAGCATCCTAGAAGCAATAAATGGAAATTTTAGAACTTAAAAATTGATAGCTAAAATTTAGGGTAATAGTTAAGTGTAACCACAGCTGAAGAAAGTAAGTACGATAAGGGTAGGATAGAAAAAAATAATAATACAGAAAGGAATTTGAGAGAAATATATAATTAGACTCTCAAAAGGAGAGGGAAGAGAGTGAACAGGGACAAGAAGTATTGAGAAGACAATGGCTGAGGGGACAGAAAGCTACTGGTTTAATATGAAATGAAAACCACACCTGGATGCATCATAATAAAACTGCTCAACACCAAAGGGAAAATCCTACTGCTCAACACCAAAGCAGCCACTGAAAAAAAGCTGTATTTTCTTCAAAGAAAACAAAGAAAGCTAGTGGATATTGCTACCACCTGTTCAAAGCACTGCAAGTAAATTACTGTCAACCTAGAATCATACATGCAGCAGGAATGTTCCTCAAAAGTGGAGTGATGTGGAGATATTTCCAGGCAAGTGAAAACTATGATAATTCTTCACCAGAGCACCTATCCTAGTGAGTAAAATAAAATGATCCCAGATAGTGGCATGGAGATGAAAGGAAGGATGAGGAGAAGTATTTAAAAGAAAAAAAAAGGTATGTGCATGAAATCTACATGAGGACTGTACAGAGCAATTATAATATTTCTAGAACACTATATGACATTTTGTAATGATGATAGATCAGTCCACCAGGAAGACACAGTAATCAAAAATTAGCTATAAAAATTGTGATGCAAAAACTAACAGAACTAAAATTAAGAAAGTAGCTGAATCCACCATTTTACTGAGAGTCCTGGGAGATGTTAACACTCCCTTCTTAGGAAATGGAAAAACAGTAGATCAAAGAAAAAAGTTGGCAGACCACACATTTAACAAACTTGAACTAATTGATCTATGTATAATTGCATATGGAACCCTGGTTAAGTTTCACTGTATTCTGTGAGATGGTATAGATTTCCAACACATTTCCATGTTTGAAAATCATACAGAGAACATTTTGTCACTACAGTATAGTTAAACACAAAATCAATAACAAGAAATCGCGATGTCTTTAATATAAGGGATACATTTCTAAATAATCCATGGGACAGCAAGGAATGGTGGCACACACTGTAACCCCAGTACTCCGCGAGGCTTCGGCAGAAGGATTACAATTGGAGCTCCACCCTGGCAATGTCAGAACTTAGTGAGACCCCCATCTCAAAATTTACAGAGGAGATGGAGATATAGCTCAGGGCCAAGGCCTCAGTGCCAAATTCAATCATCCATACTGCAAAATCCAATCCAATCCAGTCCAATCCAATCCAATCCAATCCAACCCATGGGCCAAAGAGGAACTCACAAGAAGCATTAGAAAATACTTTTAATTGAATGACAATAATACACAGTATAAAACCTGTGAAACATAACTGAAGCTATGAAGGAATGGATACATTACAGAAGTTTTAAAAGCTAAAATGGAACTAGCCAGCCTTCTTGGTAAGCAGCGTGAGTGGCGTGGACTCCAGGAAGAGAAAGATCAGTGCCTCCTGAGAACCTGCCACACTGGGTCAGGGAGGATGCAACCAGAAGACAACTAGCCAGCCTTCCTAGTAAGTGGCACAACAGGTTCCAGGAAGAGAAAAGTCAGCACCTCCCATGAGCCTACCAGCACATCAACAACCCCCCACCCTCCCCACCTGACTCCCCGTAAGCAACCTGCTGGTTCAGGTGACCAGCCAAGTTGATAGCAACTAAGGTACATAAAGCAACTAAATACTTGTATTGTTTGGTTGATTTTGCAGGCCTGGGGCCAGCAGTCTGAGCATCTCTTGGGAGGATGACAGTATGCAATATAGCAAATACAAGGGGTTTCCTCCTATCTTGTCTTTGAGGCCCAATATTGTTCTCACTGTTTTGCTTTATTCTGATTAATTGTTTTGCTTTATTCAATATTCTGTTTTGATTGGTTATATTCTGTTTTGTTTTTGGTTTGATTTGCTACATCTGATGGAATGGACAACTATTGGGAAGATAACAAGATATACTATATTAGCTATTGTTTTCCTAGTATCCTGCTTTGAAGTTCTGTACCAATTCTACTGCTTTGTTTTGATTGACTTTGTTCTGTTTCATTTTGTTGGATTTTACTATCTTTAAAATAAAATTAAAAAAATAAAATAAAAAGCTAAAGTGTAATGAGCAAGGACAAACACTGTACAGTTCCACATATGTAAAATACCTAGAGTAGTCACATTTATAGCACATCAAGTGGTGGTTACCAAGAGCTGGGGGACAGGAAGATGGAGGCTTAGTGTTTTATGGGTACAGAGTTTCATTTGGGAAAGGTGAAGAGTTCTGAGGAAGGATAGTGGTGACGCTGTATAACAGTGTGAACTATGCATAACATTTCCTTAATGTGATGTAAACTTATAAAGGGTTAAATTTTCATGATGTGTATTTTAATTTAAAAATTTTAAATTAATAAGCTAAGTAGTCGTCACAAGGAGAGTAACAAATTAAACCCAAAGAAAGTAAAAGGAAGAGGATAATAAATGAAAGACAGGAATTAATAAAACAAAAAACAAACCTGCAAATAGAGGTGATCAGCAAAGCTAGAAATGTTTTCTTGGAATGAGCATCAGAATTAGTGGTAATAAAATCAGGCAGGAGATTCTGAGATAAGGAATAGAGTGCTAGACACTTCCTCAGGAGATTCTTGGAACCTGTGTACTGGATAAAGGGGAAGGGAACAAACAGGAGGAGGGAGGAGGGAAGGTCAGAGTGAGAGGTTGAGCTGTAATCAGTCTCAAGGGAAGCCTCAGTCAACCACTCAGGGAGGTGGGAAGATAAATGACAGCTCAAAGTTGTCCAAATTTGGAGCCCTGAAGCTCCCTCGAGACAAGGCAGTCTTCACAGCCGGCTGAGAGTGGAGGACCCAGTGCCCCCAGGAGCCTCTGCAAGTGAGGAACAAGTACTTCAATTATGAGGGAGGATTCTGGATTCTCCACACTCAACAGGAGGTGAAGAAAGAAGCCAGAGGCGACCTAAAGCAGGAATGCAGGAGACAGCAGTGACAAAAGGTCTCATAGAAAACTGAAAAGAAAGCAGATAAATTTTGTGCACACATCTACGTCAATCAATTTGAAAATCCGTCTCCAAAGAAACTTTTCAAAACTGACATCAGAAGAAACGGAAAATCTGAATAATTTTGTATCTGTTCAGTGCATAATTAGGAAAGCTTTTTCTACAGAAAACTTTAGTGCATTCTTCCAAATATTTAAGGTAGAAGTGACACTGATCTTAAGAAAATAGAAAACAAGAAAACACTGCTCACCTTGTATCTTAGTTACTTTTCACTCGTTGCTGAGACAAAATACCTGATGCCCAAAATTAGGAAAGGGAAGGTTTATTTCTTACAGTTCTTAGGGGTTTCAGTCCATACTCAGTTGGCTCCAAGGCAGCATGGTGTGGTGGGGGAGCCATTCATGGCCACCACAAAACAGCAAGCATGAACTGGCAAGAGAGAGGCATGCCTTCTTCCCACCTTTACACTGTATGCTGGCTCCACCCCTGGGCAGGTGCAGCACTCACATCACCAATCCCAGAGCCAGACAATAAACCAATCATGAACACCAAACTCAGCCCTGTCCATAATTACATGAGGCTTAAGTAGGGGCCATCCAACCACACTATAAGACCTTGTCATGAGGCAAAAATAACCCTGATACCCAAACCTAATGAAATCATTACAAAAAGGTAAAGTTTAGGTTAATTGTTCTCAAAATATATGAGGTAGTATATTATAAATATCTTCAGAAAATATTAGCCAACAAATTTATGATATATAAAAAAGTATTCCAGGAAATATAAAGTTGGTTTAATATTTTTAAAAAATAGGCCAGGCTTGGTGGCACCTGCCTGTAATCCCAGCACTGGGAAGGCTGAGGCAAGAGGATCACTGTGAGTTTGAGGCCAGCTTGAACAACAAAGTGAGTTCGAGGACAGCCTCAACTACATAGCAAGACCCCATATATATATATATATATATATATATATATATATATATAATATAATTTGTCACATTAAGAGAATAAAGAAGAAAGTTCTATATTTCACTGGGTGAAGAAAAGGCCTTTGATAAAATCCAACACCTATTCATAATGGAAATGCTGCACAAATTAGGAATAGAAGCAAATCCCTTAAATGAATAAGGAGATGTACATAAACCTTACTTCAAGTATCATACTTAACAATAAAATAGTGAAAATTCCTCCCTCCAGATCAGGAAATGCAATCCAGATAAGAAAGAAGATTTGCTGTGTATCCCCCCAGCCGCGAGGCAGGTAGACCCTTCTGGACTTGGCGGGTCATGTGAGCACATCTGTGGTACTCATAAGGGCCCCGGCTACAGAAGAGGTGCAGTAGATCCCTGAGAGGTCCTCACAGCTAAGGCGCAGAGAATGCTCTCTGGACAGGCTTGGTGCCCTTCTCTCCCCCCATGCCCAACATGGCTGACCTTGTGGAGTGGGGAGCAACTGAACCCCGGGATGTGGCTGGAGCTCTAGGCCTGAGATGGAATAGGCTCTCAGGGTTCGTCTTATGGAGGGGTTCCTCTGACATGGCACAGCTTTCTAGGCTGAGGGGTGCCATAAGGTCTTGAGCAAGTCAAGGCCTTTGTTTTAGTCCACTTTCTGTTACTGTAAGGGAACAAGTGAGAATGGGAAATTTATAAAGAAAATAGATTTGTTGTGGCTCATGATTCTGGAAGTCCAAGGGCAAGGTGCCAGTATATGCTAGGCTTCTTGTGAGGCCCTGGCGGTAGGCAGCAGAAGGGAGTTGGTGTAGACATGAGGAAGCAAGAGAAAGTTGAGGAAGCTGGACTCACTTTATAACAACACACTCCCAGAGAGCTAATCCATGTCTTCAAGAGCTAATCCAGGCTTAGGAGAAATATCAATTCCCCTCACCAACCTCATCACACTCTAAAGGTCCCACCTTCCAACACAGGCAACTAAATTTCACATGGGTTTTGGTGGGGACAAGTTATATCCACAAGCAAATTCCAACAACTCGGACACTATTGTCACTTGGGTGTACTCAGAGTTAGGCAAGTGATGACAGATCAATAACCACCAGCAACACAGGTGGGTGAGCAGCCCCACTTGGAGCCTGGTGCATGCCCACAATTTGCCTACAGCCCTCATTTGACCTTCAGGTTGGGGGAGGCATCTAGAAAGATCTGTATGGTTTATTAATGTAATGGAAAAGCAGACCCAGGACCTTGCTTGCACAAGTGTTCAACTGCTGAACTAACAGCCAGCCCAGAACTACACTTCTTCCCCATAAGAAACATGCTTGTTGGGGAGAAAGGAGCTCAAAGACGAACAAAGCATATGCTCCTTTAGAGTAAAAGGAAATTTGATTTTGTGCTACTGAGTTAATGATAAAATCCCACAGTGGTTGTTGTATGGGCCTTCTGAAACTTGGAAAGGAATTAGGTTAGCCCTTTGGCAAACTCTGCTTTGGGTCTCTTTTGCCCCATCAGAAGTACAGCCCAGAAGATCAGATTCAGAACTCTGGGGCAGTCAGTCACTGTATCTCCGGGGTGCCAGGAAGCCTGTCCTTGAATGCTCATTCTCAGGTGGCAGGGTGACGATTTACACGATTTCCTCCTTCTGCAGGAAACTTAAGCTCCAGGTTCTCAGTGTCCTTAGTGCCTGGGCGCCACAGCACCAAGCTCCAGTTTGAACAAGCAGTAGTGGATATGGAGAATAAAAGGACAGTGAGGTGTATAAAAGGGGCATCTCTAAACCAGGTTTTTCAGGACCTGCTCATAAAATTGTGAGCCAAAGATCTCCCTGCGTGCTGCCACCCTGTTGTAGGCCTTTGGCTTCCAGATAGGTGACAGGACAGCCCAGGGGTTCTGCTCAGCGCTTGGAAAATCAGCACCGCTGTTTAAATATGCTTGTTGTCCCAGGGATGCTGCATTCTTTCCTCTTTTTGACAGGAACCTATGACAGGAACCCAGAAGGGCAAGGCTGTCAGTCCCTCCTTCATGCTCCTGCAGCCCCAACACCGACTCCCCGGCACGACCCCAGGTCTAACAGCCCGATATGGCCCCATGCTGCGGCTCTCAGGGCCAGAGCTTCTAACATATTGTTCTGGAATCCAAAGTATTGCAAGATCACAGTAGAATGGTAGAAAATGTGTTTGTTTGTTTGTTTCCGTACTGGGGATTGAACCTAGCGGTTTTCCACTGAGCTATCTCCCCAATCCTTTTTTAATTTTTAGATTTTGAGACAGGGTCTTGCCAAGTTGGCCAGGCTGGGCTCAGACTTTCAATCCTCCTACCTCTGCCTCTCATAGTACTGGGATAGAAAACATTTGAAGTGTGGGTCAGCAACCAGCTAAAGAATCAAGGTCTCATAATACTTTTACTGTTTACCCCTCCAGAGACTGATTTACACATACGTAGCACATACATATAAAACTTATGCTTTGCTTATGTTTTCATAGAAAAATGAACTCATCCTCTACAGTCGTGTGTTTTGCTTCTTTCTCCAAATATCATGAAAATTCTTTCTTAGTCTTCTTCAGTACTTTGGGCAATACAATAATCTATATTCTGCATTATTATAGTTGAGCAAGTACCCTATTGTTGGACATTTAAATCAAAAATTATTATGAAAGCTCTTTCACCATTGACACTCAAATTATTCTACATTTTTTTTCTGTAATAGCACTAAAAACTCTCCTGTCAGGAACATTGCTATTATTTCACTATTTTTCTGACACTATTGTGGCCATAGCCTCTATGTTTTGAGTTTGTTCTCTTTCAGGCAGACAAATATTGTGTTCCCTGGAGGGGACACATAATATATGGTATTGATCTAAAAGAAGAATGCAATTGTATTAATAATGATTTCGATTGTGTTAGCTTTTTATTAATGCTGTGACACACTGACACATACTTAGTGACACAAAACAAGCACAAATTAATTATTTTACAGTTCTCCAACTCAAAAGTCTAGTGTGGGTCTTGCTGGACTCAGATCAAGATCTTAGCAGGCTGCCTTCCTCGCTGGTTATCCTAATGAATAATCTGTTTTTTCCTTTCTCCCTCTCTCTCTCTCTCTGTGTCTTTCTCTGTCTCTCTCTCTGTCTTTCTCTGTTCCTCTGTCTCTGCCTCTCTTTTTTATTTTTTATTTATTTATTTTTTTAGACAAGCTCTGCCTACATAGCCAGGCTATCCTCCTGTTTCAGGAGTTACAGGTATGAGCTGCTACACCTCGCTCTGCTACCTTGTCTTTTCCAGCTTTTAGAAAATGTCCCCATTCCTTGGATTGTTGTCTTCTCTTCCATCTTCGAAGCTCCTCTGTAGCTGTTTTCCTTAGCCTCATCTTCTTTCAACTGTTGCTAGGAAAGTTCCCCAATTTTAAAGAGTAGTGTGACTAGACTTGTCTTCCCTGAAAAAGCCAGGATACTCTCATTATCTCAAGCTTCTAGCTATTATCACCCATAAGGTCCCTTTTACACTATGATGTTACATTGTCACAGCTTCTGAGCCTAAGAGTGGGGGTGTCTTTGGGGGAGCTATTATTCCAGTCACCATAATTCAAGTGATTATTAATTACTGAATAGTTGTTATTGCTGATGTTGAGCTAAGCATGTTGCAAAAATTATCTCACTTCACGCAAACCCAAATCTGTGAGGTAGACCGAGTCCTTATACTCACCAGACAGGTGAGAAAACCAAGGTTGGGAGCAGTCATTTAGGAATGAAAGCTAACCTCATGAAAAACATGAGTCAGAAAAAACTAGGAGACTTCTTGCCTAGTTTATTTACTTAAAGACAACTCTGAAACCTGTGCAGAGCTCCAGAATGTTCTAGAGAGTTACTCTTTATAAATGCTAAATTGACCAACTCCGTTTTGAGCCTCAGTGTTTGTTTGGCACCATGATCCTCAAGGAAGAGCTGTGGTGCTGGGCCAGACATGGGCAAGCCAGGACTCCACAGGCTTGAGCCGCCATCTTGGTAAGGCTAGTGCATATCTTCATGGTAAGACAAAAGATTCCGTGTGACTTATGGATCTCAAATAGTACTTATAAAAGGTGTTAGGTGTGTAGTTGGGCCCCTATAAAAACTTTTTTGTAAGAAAATCATAAAAAAAACTTTTTAAAAGCCCCAAGTCGCTCATACTATCTTGTTGGAGTGAAACAAACATATTATGCTTCCAATGAGGCTTCCCAATGGCTGTCTTCTATGGACATGGAAGGTAAATAAGTTGCTCCAGCCATGACATGACAGGAACCGAAATGGAGCCTCTAGAAAGAACTTTTTGCCCTTGGATACTGGGTAGCCATCTAGCAGGGTGATAAAGGAAATACAAAAGGAGCAAGTCCTTCTGGCTTTCTGGTACCGCCAGGGCAGGTGGACTTTCTCTTCCTCAGTGGAACTAAGCAAAGTGACATTGGCATACCCCTGGAACGGGGCTGCCAGCCGTAGGAGGAAAAAACCAGGATGTACAGTTAAATTTGACTTGGACCGCATTTCAGATAAACAACGAATAATTTTACACTGTAAGTCTATTTCCAAAAATGCACAGGCCATACTTACACACAACAGGTTAGTTGTTGCTTGTCTGACATTCAGCTTTAGCTGGGCATCCTGTATTTTACCTGGCAGCCCAACTCAGGAGGGAAGAGACATATTTCTAATTCAGGCACCTAATTCGGAGAATCCGGGCCTTGTGGTGTAGGCGCTCTGACTCAGATGGAAATAGTTCCATGTTCTCAGTATCTGATGAAGTTTTTTTTGTTTTACCTTTTCTCTCTTTGCTGCCTAAGTTGTCTTGCCTTCTCCTCCTCTAGTAAATCCTTCCTGATTGAACTTCACCTATTTAGGTCAAGACCAAAGAAAGCTCTGGCATCCCCAGGACTGTCCACTATCCTGGGTCACGGGTTGGAAGAAGAGGAAAACGGAAATTATAAAGAATGAGGAAATACTTCAGAGAGGTAGCGTGAGGTGGAGATGGGGAGAAAACGATGCTTTCTGTAAGCACTGCGCAACGTAACACACGTATGGAGACATCACGCCGTGCCCTATTAATATGTACCGTTTTATGTCTTAATGCAACAGTTAAAAATAAATTTAAATGAAAAACGTGCACAAAGCGAACTCCTCCACTTTCACCTTGGACAGGGAGTGGCACCGTTCCTCTCGTGAGTCAATAAATCTCCACCCGTGTTCCAGCCAAGGAGGAAGCGGGAGGCAGAGCCACTGCCCGGAGCCCCTGTTGTACCACCTAGTGCCTCTAGGGGGCACTCCAACTTTAATGAGCGTCTGTGAGGCTCAGTATAGAGGGCGAGGAGCGTGTGAACTATCCCCACCTGGACAGGTAAGGGGATTTGTGGGCGGGAGGAGCTTGGAGAGCAAGAAGAAGGCTTGAGGAAGGGCAAAACCACAGACAGACGCACGGGATGCGGGGGCAGACTGTGCACACAGTCCCCAGCCGCCAGCACCTTGGGGGATGGAGGTCTCTCTTGTTTCCAACAGCCAGGTTCCCACAGTGCAAACCTTGGTTCCTTGACCCACAGTCCTGCAAAGAATGGTAACACGAGTCTCCTGTGACTGAGAAAAGTCCAATGAAAGAAGCTGGATTTTGCTTTCTAGGGCCGACCAGGTGAGAAGAGAAAACAGGTCCTACATGCAACAGGAAGAATCATGGAAACTGGGACCAGGAAAGGGGCCCCAGGTTAAAAATCCGATTGGCAGTGTATATGTATATGTAAGATAACTAAAATGACTATACTGCTGAATGTATTAGTTATTGAGAAAGATCGGTTCATACTCATATGATTAAATCAATTTTATATGTCTATATCTGTTCATGTAAACAACCGTGTTGAAGGTAACTACGCAATATTGCAACCATTGTCAAGTTCCTATCATCTTGTTTTGTAAACCTATAATGTTACTGTTGTGGATTTGCTGTTGTCGTTTGTTTGTCTCTTTTGCTTTTTGTTTTTCTTTTATGTGTCTTTTTTCTCTTAATTAAAAAAAAGTTTAAAAATTAAAAATTTTTAAAAATTTAAAAAATAAAAATCCGATTGGACAGACATTTCAAGGAGTGTGTGGCGTGTCCGACACAGTGCTGGATGGGGGAAACAAACCAGTTTCTGTGAAACTGAAAGAACAGCCGCACTTACTGACAAACAGCCTGGCCGGAAGTGTGGACAAGCTGCTTTAGCCATGGGGACAGCGTAACTCCGTGACCAAGGGAGCCCGAGGTGGCTGAGTCTAATGCAGGGTTAGCTGAGCTGATGAAGGTTCAGAGGGAGATGGGGAGCAGATGGGGCTGGGGGGCAGAGGTAGGGGGCAGGAGGCAGGCAGGGAGGCGCTCTTGAAGGGACACTGTTCCTTTGGAGGCTGACTGGGCCACGCGGCGGGGTGGGGATGGGGATGAGGGCGGAATGGACGAATTGTCAGAGTGACTCAGTAGACCGGTCCGCTTGTGGAGGGCCTTTGACAACGCCCTGCAAGCTCCTTGGCTTTGTCCTGAAGTCATGCGTGACGGAGGTGGATGTGTGATCTGATTGGCATTTACAAACAAAACCAAAACAGAAACACCTGTGGTAGCCAAGCAGCTGGTTCAGAGAGGCCAGCACGGCAGCTCACGTGCACAAACGTGTTAGTTTTTCTCTCCAGTCTTAACTTTCCCCTGGGTTTTATACCCAAGAGAATGGGGAAACTGAATAGTGCTAAACTCCTTATGGATTTAAATATTTGATTTTAAATGTCATTTGGAAATTTTCTTTGGCCAGGAAGCATTTACACATGAAAGAGAAATTGAACCTTATATTCCAACCACTTGTCAAAAACTAGCTAGCGAGCAAATGTGTTGACTGGACAAGTCGAGGTCTTCAGCTTTTCATTGTATTGGTAGTGCTGGAAGTCAAACCTGGGGCCTCGATCATAGTAGGCAAGTGCTCTACCCCTGAGCTATACCCTACCCCAGCCTCAAATCCAGGTCTTCACTGAGAGGAAGCAGCTGGAGTATCAAGGGCAACCAACAATGACAGTTCTTCGTGTGTCAATAGGGAGGGCCCAAACACCAGAGAAGGAGATGGATGTGGCCAATGCGGACACTGGACTGAAATGGGAGCACATGTTTAAATGGACTGGTTCAACAAGTCTCACTAAAAGTGTTAGAGGGCGCTGTACAAAGCTGATGAGTGACCGTGCCAGGGAAGAACAAGACAGCTGTTTGGTGCGTACAAGCTGGGCTAGCAGCATGCGTGGTTGAGACAGTCTTGCGGTGGGAATTCATGGTCACTTCGGTAGGTCTCACTCCCTTTGAAGTCTCTTGCTTCTCCAGACAGGCTAGTGTCTTTGCTACGGTGTCCTGGGAAAAGCCCTTGCTGTGCCTCATGTGGCGTGTCCTCAATGCAGGCTCCACTCTAGCATCTGCACTTGGAGTGGACTCTGCTTTGAGGGCCACACCTGTCTAGCTTTCCCCCAGCTCTGCGGGAGTTTCAGAGCTCATGACTGGAAGTTTCTCAAAAGGATCATCCACAGATGAATGGATAAAGAAAATGTGGTATTTACATATGGAGTACTACTTGCCATAAAGAAAGATAAAGTTGAGGAATTCTTAGGTAAATGGATGCAAGATGAGAGCATAATATTAAATGAAATAAGTCAGGCACTCGAGCTTAAATATTGCATGGCTTTCTTAAATGAGAAACTTATGTGAGAAACCCTCTCTCTCAAGTGAGAAACTTACATGAGAAGGAGAGAATGAGAACAGAGAAGTAAGAAATTCAGATAACTGCAAATGGTCTATTCTGTTGTTTCAAAATTATTTTAAGATAAGTGCTAATTTGTTTCATTTATACTACCTGTTTCTTTTATTAAAAGAGAGTTTTGTTCTTTTATTTGTTTCTTCTTTGTAAGAATGAATCGTTTTTTGTTCATGACTTGCACTCTGAGTATTATTTAGCCATTCCTTCTCTTTTTTTTTCTTTTTTTTTTTGGGGGGGTTGGGGACAGGGTCTTACTATGTAGTGCAGGCTGGCCTTGAACTTGCTTTTGTAGCCCAGACTGACCTCGAATTCACAGTGCTCCTCCTGCCTCAACCTCCTGAGAGCTGGGATTACAGGGTATACCACCACGTCCAGCTTTCACCATTCTTTTAAAATCATGATACATAGTTAATATACTATCATTATTCTCTAATTACTTTGATAGAAAACTTTGGAGTTTTTTTTCATAGAAGAGTGTGCCGTGTATTTTCTTTTAAAATATCTATTTACATTAAAATGAGAATTTATAAAAACTACATCAGAGAAAGCATTGGCTGTGGCAAAATTGTTCTGTCAGATTTTTAAGTGACCAAGACAACTTTTGATAGGCTGTCTCTACCCAGCTACCTGTTCCCATAGTAGCAGCTTTTTTGGAGGATCAGATGTCTTCAGCTTTGAAAATATCATTTTTTGCTGAATGTTGCAATGGTTCTAAATAGCTGAAGTCTCTAGTATATATAGCAAAGGTAGATATTCTGAAGAGTATTTTCTGCATGTGTCTGGGCCCCTTCTCTCTCTCTCCCTCTCTCTCTCTCTCTCTTTCTCGATGAGTGGTAGAGCACTTGCCTAGCATGCAGGACACTCTGAGTTCCATACCTGGGGCTACAGAAAAAAAATTCCATTTAGTGTGTTTTTCCAGATATTTATAGTTATCTAATCACTAGCACAAATTAGATATAGAAAATTTTAATTACTCCAAAAACTTCCCTGTCCCTTTTATAGCCAATCCTCCCACCCCTATCCCTGGCTACTATTCCACCCTAGATTCTCTATCCTCATTTTGCCTTTCCTAGAGTGTCACACAAATGGGATCATACAGTAAGTACTGTTTTATATCAGGCTTCTTTCATTGGCACGTTCGTCGTTTTGAGATCCACCTATGTTCTTGCAGCTGTTGGTGGCTTATTCCTTTTTATTGCTGGGTAGCATTCTGGTGTACGGATGTATCAGTCTTTGTTATCCGTTCACTTGATTGTTTCCATTTTGAGATAGTTATGAATAAATTGCAGTAAGATGACAAACTGAGATGTCGAGGGGCAGGAAAGGAAGATGTGAAAGAACTTTGAAGGGGGAATAGGCAGACAGCCAAGGCATTTTCTGTTTGTTCCTGAGTTTAGATTGTTTAGCCAGTTTTTAAAGTCCATGTTTATTTTCCAACAAGCATGGGGCTATATACTTTCATGTGTTATCCCATTAGTTATCAATGTCCCTGCTTTACAGATAAGGAAATTGAGGCACAGAGAGGTCAAGCTGCTTGTCAATCTTGTTTCAAGACCAGAAAACCTGACCCTAAAGCCTAAACTTACTGACTCTGCACCCACAGTGTGGTGTTGTGAAGTTGTCTCTCCCATTGGAGTCTTGGAGGCCGGCAGGCTCCAAGGTCCGTTCAGGCTGTGAGCAGCTGAGCAAGTGGGGCTGGCCAGTGATTCCAATCACAGCTGATGAAGTGGTGGGAGGGCCCCAGTGTCATCCCCAGGGGAACTTTAGAGGGAAAATGGGGGCCTCCTTGTGCAAACAGCTGTAGAGCCGCAAAATGCCACCTGCAGCGGTTGTCTTCATCTCTGGTCTGGCCCAGGGATGCCCCTTGGACAAACCTGTGGTGCTGATTATGCTTGGAGAAGCTGCATGGATGTGCAGGGCTCAGATGCAAACATTCTTGGGCGGTGCCGTGCGGTATGGGAGAGGGGAGAGCAGAGGAGGAATGGATACCCGATGATCAGGCTGCGGAGGCTCCATAGTAAGGACAAGAAATGAAGCAGGGAGGCCAGAATGGTAGCCAGTGTGTGAGCCGGAGGAGCGCGGGAGCAGAGTGGATAGCATGTGACAGAATGGGGAGGCACAAGCCAAAGGAGCTTCAGCCTTGTGCTGAGATTTGCTGCCCTGGATCTCCAAGTCTGAGCCAGCTCGCGCTGCCTCTGGAACTGGTCATCTCATGGTGTGGAGGATTTTCATTGCTCCGGTCCCATTCTCCAGTGGCTTTCACTCTTAGACTGGCTTCACAAGCGTCTCCTCACTCTCTCCACTCATGCAGACGTCACTCAGTTAAGTAGGCAAATTTCCTTAAATTCAAGCTGCCATCTGCCCAGAGGAACCTCATTGTGCACATGGGACTTGTAGGTCTTGTTCTAGTCCAGACCTAGTCCCAATTCAACCTCACCTCCTTAGTGGTCAGGTGTCCTCTGGACAGCCAGGCCTCCAGGGAGTTCCCTGTGTGACTTCCCTGTGTACCTGTGCTGAGCTTTGCACCCTGGCTCATCTCAATCTTTGCTCCCCAAAACCCTGATACTGGGCATCTCACATGCAGAGTTCCTGGACCGAGACTCATCTTAGACACGATTGCACGTCCCACAGTGAACCTACCAACCCATAACGTGTCTTGTGCCTTTGTCTTGTCCACAAAGATGCAAAACTTGATAAAAGAGTATACTGAGGGAAAATGCACGATTTCAAGGACATGACCACAAGCCCACTGGGGAGACTGGTTCCCGCACTTCTTCTGGGGACATTTTGTCTCTGACGCCCTCACCACCCACCCAGCTTCTTCCTAGCAGTTGAGATGATGGGGGAAGAAATCTCAGATCTACTTTTCTCAGATTTCCTTTCAGTGACGGCTTCACAGGCGACCTATGTCCCACCAGGCACACACGCCCACAGGAGACCTGGGTCTCAGGGAGAGATGATCTCCTACGAGCAGAGCGGGCCATGGCTGTGGATCCCTGAGCAGCTGCGGTGGGGGATTCAGTGTCCTGACCCTAAGCCATGGGCAGGTGCAATGGTGGCCATGGTGTTTTAGGAAGAAGAGTTCTGGTGCCTAGTCAGATATTTTTCCTGACTGTAATATCTAAGCTTGGGTCTTTGACCTCCCCAGAAATTCATAAATCACATGAAAGGCTGTAATAAATCCCCTGGCTTAAATGGACTAAAGAGGATTCTGTAATCTGCAACTAAGAGACCCATTATATATACCGACCAAGAGTGAATTCCTCTCATTGCAAGTTTGACGTGGGTGCTTTCACTTTCAAGCAATATAGTCCTAGTTAATACAATAGCTACATGGATAATCCAAGTTGTCTGTTAAAAAAAGCTCCAATAAGTTTGAAATGGATAATAAAAATCTCTTTTACCCAAATAATAAATGTCTCCATTTTTAAGTAGCTATGACTCCACTCTGTAGATCGAGACATCAAAACATCCAAAATTCGTTTTTATAAAAAGAGAAATGTGTGAGTGTGACAAGCTAATTGACTTGCAAGGAATATCAGAGAGCTGAAATTCCATCTGAAAAGAGATTTAAAATAAAAATATTCCTCTTGATGAAGTGTTTTTACTTGAGATGGAGGACTCTGAGGGCCAGAGCTCTGTTCTAGGGCCCACTGGGTGCGACGGGGTGAGAACTAGGAGCCCCACCATTCGGTCCTAATGTTACCTCTCCACCACAATGCAGCATCTCCAGAGGCAAAGATTGCAGAGCTGTGACTTGGCTGAAAGCAGCAGAGGAAGAAAGGAAGATAAGGCATCCCTCACATATTTTGTATGTATGACCGTACTAGCAGAATTAGAAATCAGAAGAATAGAGCTGAGAAAGATGTATTTGGCTGAATCCTTTTTGCTATTCCTTTGCTCTAGGGAGCTCTGGGGAGTGTGAGTTCGCAACCACGCTGCCTTCTTACCTGTCACTAACATCTCTCATGCTGGACGCATGGTGCTTGGTTTCATAGGTAGTGCTCTATACAAATCCATGACTTATGTGTTTAATGGAAGTGTCTGCTGAAAAATACTTGCTTCTTTCCCAAATGCTCACTCCAATATAGATCTTTTTTCTTTTTAAACAAAGCACAAAAACAACCCATAGTGGTCTTCATAAAGAGATGTATTATAAAGGCCAGGAAAGATGCTGCTGAAATGGACGGGCAGACTGAGATGCAGGATTCTGTGCGGTGCCTCCGAGAAACGGTACAGACACAGAGGAGAGAAGCCAGCCATGAGGCACCTGCCAGGCCCTTACAGGGGCTTGAGGATAACAGGTTAGCAAACACCTTAGGAAGGGGGCCATTCCTTATACAAATGCTTCTGAAAGTTCACTCTGAAGACAGGCGGTGCCTTCACAGGTGCAGGAGAAAAGAGGAAACAATAACTTGGTCATGGACAAATCACTGAAAAATGAGAATGGCTGTTCATTACCTAATGTGTCTTCTGGAAATAGATGGTATTTCATGGAGTTGACTGAACAGGAAATGAATCAGTGTTTGAAATAACAGTAACTACAAATGATTTTTCTTCATTTTCATCATACTCAAGAACAATAACAATACCAATGTCCAGGAGATGTAAGTTCTTTCTCAGGTGCCGAGGAATAACATCAAGTCCAATAGCCTGTTAGAGAAGATTCAGAATGAGACGCTTTAAAAGCAATAGATCTCACACTTTAATGTAGACTGTAATCATGTATCCATCTTTGCCAGAAAGCCCCAGGGCTGCAGAGACTGAGAGCTTTGTTTTGAATGTCCTTCCTCGAATGGATGCTAGTGCTACTGTATGACCATTTTTCAGGAATGAAAGTGCAGGCAGCCATGGTGCCCGGTCCATGTTTCTCCCCTTCAGAAGGATGGAGATGGTTTCCATGTAGGATTGGATCATCTCCAGCCAAGGAGGCTGGGAACACGCATGTGTATCCAGAGAGTGCAGGAGGGCTGGGAGAGGAGGGGAGCTACCAAATGGAAAAGCCACCACAGAGCTTACCTGAAAACAAAGTGCATACATCCTTTCTCAGAAAGCAACTGGAGTATATCGCTCATCAAAAACACAAGGAATATAAACCCAAGAGAAGTGAAAACATATGTCCACACAACATTAATTTTATAGAAACATTATTCCTAATAGGCTCAAATTGGAAACAACACAAATATCTATCAATGGATAAATTAATAAGCAAAAGGCAGTTATCCATACAATAGAACACTATTCATCCATAGAAA
>RJWM01017914.1:10503-42197 GCA_004363535.1 Dasyprocta punctata | reverse complement strand
ATGCTAGGCAAGTGCTCAACCGCTGAGCTCCACCCCCAGCAGGGCACTGCTTTTAAAAGTAACTGGGAATCACAAAAATGCCATATAAACCAAAATGAAGGACATTCTTGAAAGACTTTTTTTTTCCTTTTCAAAAAGTTAGTGAGCATTTCCCTCTCTACTTTGGATAGGGGGGAGGGGAAAGCTTTTGCTGAATAAAGTAAGGCTAGAGAGGAGGAGAAACCTGATTCAGACTGAATGAATACAACTTTGCCAAACACAGACATGGAGTCTTGGCACAAAGACAAGGGAAATCTGCTGTTTTTCTGGGAGTGGGACAGCTGGTGGTGGCTGTGGGAAGATGGGACTCTTCAAAGGGAACAGCAAAGATAGGTGGACCTATTTAAATAGCCTGAAAACACCAGAGGGATTGTCCTATAGGGTCCCCTCTACCCATCAGGACACCTTTCCACCCACCCTGTAGAGGCAGCAGAGAGGATAGGAATATAGAGTTTAATTATTGTGCTGCTGTTATTAACCAGAGTGCAATGAATCCATCCTATGCGGATTCCAGTGCCACAGTGTAAAGGAGAAGGTTTCACACAGGAGTACTCTGGGGGCTGCTGGGGACAGAAGGGCAGGGCCTCTGCTGGGAAAGGGGTGGCAAAAGACAACAGAGAGGAGAGGGTGGGGAGCAGATGCAGGGCTCAGAGTCTGCTCATTACCCATCAGCAACGCCCAACAAGAGCCCCAAGAGGAAAGGTCCTTCCTGCCAAGGCTGCTGGCCTGGCCTGACCAGATGAATCCCCGACTTCTTCCTGCATGCAGCTGCTTCTGGCTTCATATTTCGATTCTTGCTTAGCAGGCAAGGTTCACGGCAGCTGCACAGTAAACCATCAGATGGAGGAGAGATGTAGTCCAAAGGCGATACTAGAGGTTCAGACTATCCCCTCCCCATCCTGTTCTGTTTTTAACCCCAAGAGGCCCTCAGTCCAGCTCAGAGCTAGGTAAAGGACAACAGTGGCCCCTCCTTTGGTAGCCAGCAGCCTGCAAAGTAGCCCAAACTGCTTTGCCAAGACCGTTCCTCATGTCAAGAGTGGTGTGATACAGTTTAGATTCGAGGTGCCAGCCCTGGACAGCTAAGAGTCGGAGACACACAGAGCTTCCACGGCGTCGCTCAGACCCTGGTTGACGCCCCCCACAGCCAGGAGGCAGTTCTTAATGACGATGCTGGAGCAGGCACAGCGGGGCGTGGGCATGGCGGGGAGGACCTCCCATT
Source organism: Dasyprocta punctata (assembly GCA_004363535.1). Taxonomy (NCBI): domain Eukaryota; kingdom Metazoa; phylum Chordata; class Mammalia; order Rodentia; family Dasyproctidae; genus Dasyprocta; species Dasyprocta punctata. Next base: position 40,939 of record RJWM01017914.1, on the reverse strand, counting down.
TGTTCTTCCCTGGGTGGAAGGCTTCGGCTGTCTCCAGGACTGTAGGCTGGTTTCCTGAGAACACCAAGAGAATCAGACCTTACCAAAGGGTCCAGCTCCCCATCCCTGCCTCCTCCTCTTGGGGACGCAAGCACACCCTGGGCAACTGCACCGTCCTGGCTCAGGTGCAACCCCTTCCTCTTCCCTGTCCTGGGTTGGTGCTTGTCACGCAGCCACTTTGCCCCCTCATCTTCTCCCTGTCTTCTCATCTCCCTAGGAATGAGCATTCACTCCTCACCCCTGGTTTTTATCAGAACCTTTTAGAGCACTGCTGTATCCCCCCTGTTTTTCACTACCAAAGCTATCCACATGGTCTAGCTCCCATGGTTTCGTGCACAAGTAATGTGGGAATATGTCCACACTTTGACATAAATTTGAGATGCCTCAAGCCCTACTGCCTGTATCTCTCTGCCCTAATGGCATTGGGTTTCCCCCATTACAGTCTGTCCTTCAAAATACCAGCAGTTTCTGAGAGGGTTGGTACATCAAATCCCAAATTCGTTAGAAGCATGTATTTGATTAGATGCATTCTTATCCCAAGACAGAATTGGGCATCTAAGGAAAAGAGATGGGTCGGAAGAGGGTGAAGCCCATCGCCTCTGCATTTTTTCTCCAGTCATTCCAAAGATTCGTACTTAGCAAACCTGGGTTATATGGCTATCCGTGTGTCCCTTATTCTCTCTGGGCCTCAGTTTCCCTAGGGTAAGAGGACAGGAAGACCCTATCCGGGGCTCATAAGTGGATAAGCAGAATCCCTGGTATGAGAAAGAGTTTTGAATTACAGTGTTTGGAATAAAGAAGTGGGCAGGTGATGTGCAAAATGCCAGAGGATTCTGCTGCTCATGCAAAGTGCCAGGGATCCACTGAGCACCAGGACCACAAACATTCCAGCCTGGAAGTTCCATCCTTACCAAGTCCTCCCGCTACTATGACCCGTCCACTCAGAGCACCAGCCACAAAGTCTGCCCGCCGCTTCTTGAGGAAGAATGAACGTTCCATCTTCAGCCATCCCCCTACATGCCAGAGGGGGAGGGGAAGGGAAGGGTGAGAGAGAGAGAAAGAGACAGAAAGAGAGAGAGAGAGAATGAGAGAATTAGGGGCTGACCATCCCTATCAAGCACAGACAAGCCCTAAAAGCCTAAATGGCTCTCACCCTGGGCAGGGGCGCCCTTCCATCTACACAGCGCCCCCTACTGTTTGCAATGGCCTCCTCTGCGACCAGCACCCTCTCCTGGGATCCTTGCAGCGTCAAACACCGAAGTTCCCGCTATAAATCCCCTTCCTAGCTCTATGCTGCAGAGGAAGCCAATAGAGGCGGTGAGTGTGGGAGTGGACATCCCTCTGTTTCTCCATCACTAAGGAGAAAACCCTCTCTGATCAGGTCTTGCACAGATACTGTAAGAAAAAAATACATAGAAAAGGCTTTGATGAAAACAACTAAACTGTGCAAAAGACCCCTGTACAGATGAAATAATTTGACCTTAGGAGTAGCCTGAGGAAGAGGGGTGTTTGGACTTTGCAGAGGTTTGCCCAGCTGGGTAGGTGGCCCTGGGGACATGGATGGGATGGAGGGAAATGGTGGTTAACCAGAGGAGAGGCGAGCAGCCAACACTTCCCTGGGGGAGCCCCGCAAATGCAGGGCAGGGGGCTGCTCCTGGCTCACCCTGTTCCATGTCAAACACATCCATTGTTCGCAGGAACTTGGGCTGCCGGTAGAGCCGGCCCTGTCGTAGGCCTCCCAAGCTGTACAAGTGATTGTCCAGGGTCACAAAGCTGGAGAAGGCCCGCTTGCAGGGGATGTTGGGAAACTTGGTCCAGGAGCGAGTCTCAATGTCAAAGACTTCGAAGGCATTGACCGCATACTTGGATTGGCGTCCACCTGGAGACCAGAGTAGGATGGAGGTGAGTGGAAGAGGAATCCTTGAGCACAGGGGCTGGGTTTCCCCTTCTTCTGTTACCCGTTCATACAGGAGGCTAACAGTTGGGCCAGTGTGATCATCCCTGATGCCCAGGAGATGCCTGGCTTTAAGGCTTCCAAGGGGAAGCAACCCAAAGGAGGGAAGGAGGGAGAAATGCACAACAGGTAACTGCTCCTTACCCAGCACGTAGATCTTGGAGCCTCGGAGGAAGGAGGTGGCAGCATATCTTGGGGTTGGCATGGGTGCTAGTGACACCCACATGTCCTTGAGCATGTCATAGTGCTGAAGGTGGTTGTGTGGGCGGAGGTCCAGGCCCATGCCACCTGCTGCATATACTCTGTAATCTAAGAGAAAGGCCACACACACTCCTGGCTCAGTTACAGGCATCAGGAGACAGAACCACCAGTACCCATTAGCTATGATGGCCAAGCCAAGTTTGATGGCACCATTCAATGTCCTTGTTGTGGCACAGCATAGTCTTCCTGGAGCCAAGGGAGCTTTCCTTGGAATCCAGCCCTTGGCTAAGCACAAAACACTAAGCCCTGCACAGAGGGAGACTGTGGTCTAGTCTACATCTGGAACATCCTCTGTGGTCTTGTCCCCTCCACTGTTCTCCTTCCTGGACAGCCGGAAGTGTTCCCCAAAAATTCCCAGATGAAATTCTCTAGAAACAGCAGGGATCTTTAGATGCAAGGTCAATCCCCCTGGCCTTGTGGGACACTGGGCCACCTCTGGCTCTCGTTTTTCTATCACCCCAGTAGGGGTGTGCCATCCTTCTGCATTGATTTAGGAGATTTTCTAATCCAGAAGCACCCAACCTGAATGAGGGGGAGGAGAGCGACCTGACCCCTTTCAGAAATCCTGCCTCATCCTCCCTCCACTTCTCTTGACTGTAGAAGGCCTCTCTGGGACCTCCGTAATGCACACTGCATGACAGAGGATGGATAAGCAGCCCACCACCATGCCCTAGCCCTCCGCAGGGCCCTCTCTCTCTCAGGGACCCCTCTGGGTGAATACTACTCCTTTTACTTCCCAATCTTACTGAAAATAAAATAAAAATCCAGCCCTAGCCTAAGGCTGGGAAATGGGGCCTGATAATGAATGACTTACTTAACATAAGCTCCCCCTCCCATCCTGGTACCTGGGACACTTCACCCAGGAAATCCTCTCATTCACACTCTGATACTACTATACCTCTCTGCTCAATTCTAACTCACCTTTCACACTCACCTGGGTGCCTGTGAACTTCAAGCCCAGGCTGAGGACCAGCTTAGCACCACCTGAGTGATGGCATCTCTATCACCCTGCTGGCCACATGTTACTGAAATCATTTTTGTTTCTCCCACTAGATTATAGATCTTTGAGAATCTACTAATTTGCAGTTCCAGAATCTTGTTCAGTGGCTGGCACCCACGCATGTGAAATGTTTATTAAGTTAACCATTGAACATATTTAGTGCCGTAGTCAGGAGCAGAGGCATGAACATCGCTTACTAATTGTGTGACCTTGGGCCTGTGACTTGATTTTCTTGGGTTTTATGTTGCTGTACTCTAAAATTAAGAGTATAGGGGTCTGACCAATGAAGGTGACTTAAAGAGAAGCTTCCCAATTCGTTAGTCACTTTCATTGATCACCTTCATTGATGGCATCTGAAGGTAGGGCCAAAGCTGCCTCTTTTCTTCCTTACTGGGGCCTAGGACTGCTAGGACAGAGCAGGTGTTGAAGAAATAGTGGTGTAGCAGGAGTGGAAGGTAGGGATGAAGATGGGAGGACGGTGGAGTCATAGTCCATGCAACCTGTGCTGCCCAGACAAGTATGCAAAGTGTGTGTGTGTGGGGGGTCCCCTAACTCTCAAGGACCATTTCCTATAAAATCTTTGCATTTGCAAAAAAACTCCTGGACTTCCTTCTATGCTCTGGGATGTGCTAGACAGCCCCCCACCCCATGAGAAGAGCTGTGATTCCGTTAGTCTGGATGGCTGAGGGAAGAGGATCACAAGTTTGAGCCCAGCCTGAGCAATTTAGTGAGTTAGCAAGAACCTGTTTATCTTTTTTTGGGGGGGGAGGGAGGGTACCAGGAATTGAACTCACAACTTTGTGCTTGCTAGGCAAGCACTTATGTCACTGAGCTATATCCCCAGCCAATTGGCAAGACCCTGTTTTAAAAAAAAAAAAAAATTCATAAAAGGTCTGGGAATGTAACTCAGTGCAAAGGCCCTGAGTTCAATGCTCAGGACCAAAGGAAAAAATGAACTGAGGGGCTTTGAGAAAGCAGAATGAGAATCTCAGAACTGCACAGTCAGCACATGATGCCTACCCAGGAACTCAGGGAACCCTAACTAGGTGCTGCAGAAGCACGACCCTGGGGAACATTCTGGCCTCCTCCTGGGAGCTGGGCCTGAAATCGGGTCTCAAAACCAAACCTCCTAGTAGGGCCTGGTGATGGTATGAGGAGGTAGGGAACACCCTCAGGACCCCAGATAGTGTTTGGAGTGGATAGCACCTGCAGGAGGATTTGAAAGGATAGGGCGCCCCTAGGGGCGTGGTCATTCAGTTGATGTTGGGGTCTGCAGACACGTGGCACCCAACCCTGCAGCCCACGCCCTGACAGTGCCCTCTGGCAGCTTGTGGGGAGGAAACCCCTGTTTCAGGTGCAATTCCTAGCTATCTCATTTGCTGAGCCTCAGTTTCCCCATCTGTAAAATAAAGTTTCTAGGATCAAATGGGATCAGGATGTGATCATGGGCGCTCCCCACAGTACCGGTTTCTGTTTCTTCATCTCCCCTACTCCCTCTTCTCTGCCCACCCGAAGCCCCAAGCCCTATTACCTTTGGCCGCGACGGAAATGCCCATGGCAGCCTCGCGCAGTGTGCTCCTCTTCTTCCACTTGCCCTCGTCGATACTGTACATCTCCACGACCTTCAGGGGCAGCTGGTTAGTGCCCACGCCGCCGATCACCATAATCCGCTTCCCCAGGGCGGTGACGGCCACGCCGGCCCGGGCTGTGGGCAGGGGGGGCAGGGCCGTCCACTGGTCGGCCTCCGGGGAGTAGACCTCGAAGCAGTCCATGGGGACTCCGTTGTCATCACATCCCCCGATAGCATAGACCTGTCCCCCGGTCTCTAGCAGGGAGCAGTAGACCCGGCGGCTGGGCAGCGGTGCCAGACGCTTCCAGTGGAAGTCCTTGACATTAGGCACCTCCATAGCGCCGGGGACCCTGCCCGCCCACAGCACCAGGCGGAAGTTCGAGCCCAGGGATCCGCGGGCTACTCCGAGCCGGCTCCCGGGTCCCCTGTCGCTTCCATCTCGCTCCTGGGCGCCGGCTCCCGCCCGACGCTGGCCAGCACCTCACCTTCCCTCAAGTCTCAGCGGTCCGGCGGCGTCCACTCCTGACCCTGCAGGAGGAACCGAGCGGATCAAGGGCGGCCAGGGCCACGCGCCCCAGCGTCTGAGGGGCGCACAGCGGCTCCGCTGTCCCTCTCCAACTTTAAAGGGAGCCGAGACTGAGAAGGGCGCCACCCCGCGGTGCCACCCTGTCACGCACCGCTTTGCGACCCCCTCCCCCCGCCCGGAAACCGCCGGAGAGAGTGGGGGCTCCTGGCGCTAGGCCGTCCCCCGGCAAAGAACAGAGTGAACGCGTCACTGTGCCCGGCTCTGGGCGCCCATCTCCCCTGCCACTTACATAGCCAGGCCGGAGCGGCGGTGGGGCGCGCACGGCGCATCCCCGGGCGTCCGGATCCCCAGCCCCGCGCGCGGCACGGGGAGCGGAGGAGAGGGCGCTCCGTCCTTCCCCGGTCCGCACGCCGCTGTCACACATGCAGATGAGAACAAATGAGCAGCAGGAAAGAAAAGCCAAGCGACCGGCCCGGAGGAGGCGGGGAGCCTCCCCCACGCACGGCCTCCCCTGGCGCCGCCACACCTGTGCAGGGAGCCACGCGACGCGCAAGGCCAGGGATCGCCGGGCTGCGGGGACGCTCACCTCGTCTGCGATCTTCGAGCGGGTGCTAGAGCCAAGGACCCAGATGACGGGACCAGACTCCTTCCAGTGCGGGGGCGGGCATTTGCGAGTGTTTGTTTTGGATGGGGAGGCGGAGAGTCCAATTACCCAGTTTGTCTACAGTACACAGACCCAGTTCGTGACAGGCCGGCTTTGCTTTGGGGGAGGTATTATCATACGGTTTAACCTCACAGAAACAAGCTCCGTGGGAGTGACGCGCGCAGAGCTGGCAGGTGCCTCCAACTGTAACCTGCGCTTACTGTATGTGCGTGACTTACACGTCTCCTCCCCTCCCTCAAACAGACACACTGGGAACAAGCGACAGACACACGGGTATGTGGTCACACAACCTGAGACACCAACATTCATAAGCACAGATAGGCAGTCTCTTTCTTATACCCGGCACCACCTTCTTCGCACACCGGAGCGAGGGGGAGACCTGATTATCAGATCTAGGGCCTCGGCATCAACCCACAGGACTGGACAGAGAATCCTTTCAAACCGCTTCCTAACTGCCTTTTTAGGGCTGCGGTCCTCGCTAACAAAGGTGCCCGAGACCTAGTAGGCCACTGGTTTGGTGCGCTCTGCAAGACTGCCTGGTTTCCTTCAGTAGGGCTACATTTCAGAACCCCCAGACTCTGGAGCCTGTAGACCTGGGTTTGAATCCTGGCCCTGAAAATAGTTCATTTCAGACTGCAGTTTCCTTACACATATTTTCACCCAGAATTTTTATGTTGAGATGAATCATAGACGCACTTGTGGTTGTAAGGAAGAAATACCCTTCACCCAGTTTCCCCAGTGATAACATTGTATAAAACTATAGTACTACATCACAACCTCGGTATTGGAATTGACCGGTCAAGACGCGAACACTTCCAAAAACCACTTGGGTCATCGTTTTATACCCAGCTTGGTTCTCTCTTCCCCTCCCCCACAACCAATGGCAACCAGTAATCTTTTCTTTTTCCATAATCTCCTCACTTCAAAAATGCTAGCCAAACAGAAACATACAGTACACAACCTACTGGGATCACCTTCCCCGCATCACTCCCTGGACTTTTGTCAAGTTGTGTATAGCAAAAGTTCATCCCCTTAGGGCTGGGGGTTTAGCTCAGTGGCACAAGTACCTGCCTGGCAAGTACAAAGTCATGAGTTTGATCCCCAGTACCAAAAAAAAAGTTCATCCACTTTTATTTCTTGATGTGGATGTATCCTTGCAGACATTTGTGAAGATTAAATGAGATAATATGTAATCAAGAGTTCACTGTACCTCTGACTCTTGGCAAGGGCCTGGTACAGAGATGGTGAAACTTCTAGAGACTGAGTACTCAAACAGCAACTCAAAACTCACTTATTTATCACAAAGTGCTAACACTGCAATTAAACCTGAATACTGAGGATTTAGTTTAGAAAAAAAAAAAAGAACTGTTATCCAGTGCTTGGTTTTGGCGGCAACGTAGCTCGCATGGTGACAGAGGGCTCTGTGTGCCTGCTATGGCATGAGTGCCAGAGGTTCACCATCACTGGCCTAGTAAATCTCTGTTAATGCCATTCCTGCTACTCTAACTTCTGGGGACAAACAGAAATCTCAACTCACAATACACCCATCTTAATATAATTATAATACAGTTATCAAGCTCCTGGCTGAACAATTCCACTGCTTTTTAGTTTAACTTTTAGTACTTACAAAATAAGCATGGCTGAAATGACCACAGAAGAAGCCTGGGGTGAAAACCATAGACTATCCTCCAAGGGGCTGGCTGGGAGTCTAGCTTCAGCCCCAACCTGTCCGCCAAGCCTTCCACTGGAGTGATGATGACAGGCCTGTGGCACCCTACGCAGATGGGGCAACTTAACAGCAGGTATACAAATGGCCCTGCCACTCTGTGTCACCCATTGAGATAACGAGATAAGCTGAGTCCTCGCACATCCACTTTCTCATAATCTTTTTTTTCCCCAACAGCCCTGGGAACTGAAGTCAGGGAGCACTGAGCTACAACCCCAGCCCTACTTTTTACTTGATTTTTAGACAGGGTGCTGCCAAATCACCCAGGTGGGTTTTAAACTTTCAAACCTCCGGCCTCAGCCTCCTGAGGATCTGGGATTTACAGACATGTGCCATGGTCAGTGTCTGGCAGCTTTCTCCTAATCTTAAAATGACCCCAAGAGAGGTCTCCAGGGAAGTATCAGTGTCTGTGACATATAGAGGATGAACCTGAGACTCAGTGAAGTGACTTATTTACAACCATGCAAGCCACTCAGGATGGGTCTAGGTCGGGAATTCCAAATCTCATGCCCTCCATCTTTATCACAGTAAAACCACAAACAAAAGAATGGAGCATTATCCAATAAACCAAGCTTTCCACTCTCATTTGGATTTCGGCTTTTTGTCCAACTGCAGTGAAAGGAGGAGCCCAGAACCCTAAAGGGATTATAGCACCGGCCCACACTGTCTGTACCAGGTGGCTCATCTAGGGAAACTGGAATTCAGCCCCTGAAAAGGTCCCTGTCCTAGCCTAGGCTTAAGTTGGCTACTGCTCTCTATAAAGGCCATGGGGTCTAAAGACTCAGGGCCTTGGAAAAGTACTAAGAACAGGATGTCTTCCGGGCTGTGGCCTAATTGCTTATTCTGGAAGTCCTGGCTTGTGTCCACCTCCCCCTCTCATTCCCCCATGGCGCTTCCTACCCGGCAGGTGACATCCTTTAGTCCTTACATTGAGTGCACATTAAAGAATCATGTAACCTAGCAACCACCACTTAAGATTCCCTGAGTCACCTGCAGTTTCCATGCCTGGGCTGAGTGCACCAAGCAGTGGCCTTCAGGAGTGCCAAGCTGAAGGCGAGCCCAGTGATTTCTTGGATGCCTTGCCACCCAGCTTAGTGTGTAACCACTTTCCAGGTCAGGAAGTCCATCCTTGTGTCAAACCTCAATCCTTCTTGCTTGCATAGCACTGGGCCTGGCTTTCTGTTCTTTATTAAAAAGTGTTGGATGGGGGCTGGGTATTTAGCTCAGTGGCACAGTGCCTGCCTGGCAAGCACGAGGTCCTGAGTTCGATTCCGGTGCCAAAAAAAAAAAAGTGTTGGATGGGGCCGAGACTGTAGCTTTGGGGTAGAATGTATGCTTAGCATGTGTGATGCTCTGGATTTGATCCCCAGCATGAAAACAAACAAAATTGTGTGACTTTTTGCTTTGGGCAGAAGAGTAGATGGAGGATCTATCTCTGGAGGACACTAAGGTCACGAAAGCCACTAAAGATTAAGCCTTTGGGACTTTGGAATTTTAATATTTATTATTAATTATTATCCATAGCCAAACTTGTAGGTGCTTAGCTCCAGAAAAAGTCATTAATCTTTTCAAAAATTCACACTATGGATTTGTTGGGGTCTAACTTCCATACAATCAAATATAGTTTTACTCAGTGTTTATTGAGGTGTTAGGTATTTACCAGGTCCCCTTCTTGAACTCTGAGGCAGGTTATGTGGAGAAAACCAGGAGTTTAGAAAACCAGATAATGTGGCAGGCAACAGGTAAGGCATCTGCGGGTGAGTTTGGAGGGACAAGAAGATCCCAAGAGTAGGGCACTTTTATTTTATTTATTTATTGCAGTACTAGGGATTGAACCCAGGATCTTCACAATGAGCGACATTCTCAGATCTTTTTAAAATTTTTTAAAATTTTGAGATGGTGTCTTACTAAGTTGCTAAGTTGATCAGACTGGGTTCAAACTTGTGATCCTTGATCATCCTGCATCAGCCTACCAGAGTGCTGAGACTTCAGGCATGCATCACCATGCCCAGCTCTATCAGTTGCCATAGAATCTCCTTCTCCTTCCCTACAAATACATGCTGCCTTCCTACCATGGGGAACGTCCTACCCTTCATGGTACCACGCTGGCTGGAAGGACCCCTGGGAAGCCCCCTGGGCCAGATGATCTCTGTGCAGTTCCCTTTCTGCAGAGACCTGCAGATCACAGCGCAAAGGCAAACAGAAACACTGAAACAAAACCCAGAATTTGGAGACAGATTTATCTTACATAGATGGCCACTGATCAGGATCATTCCCAGAATATCAGGCCCCGATCGCTGGTAGTCTAGGGCTCATATGCGATAAGCAAGCAGGAAGTGCAGAGGGAGAATGGCTTGACAATTGGGGATTGGTTTATACAATGTGCACCATAATGACCAGATGTGCATCACAGTGACCAGTGGTTTCTAAGACAGAAGCAACTGGAACTGGAACAGGAACTATTACCTGGGCAACTAAGAGACTGAAGTATCCTGGGGGGTGGGTAGCATTTTCTCTTACAATAGAGTAGTGGGAGGTTGAATGAACTCTGGAATCAGGCCAGCTGAGTCTGAACCCTAACTCAGCCCACACCCTCTGCACCCATCTTGCCTAAGTCTGTCTTGGGTAGGATCTCCTGCTTGGTTAACTGAAATCACTTCTACTGCAGCCTAAACCGTGGCCTAATCTGCAGAACAGCTGGTGGCCACGTACTGGAGAGTCACCTGCTCATTCCTAACCAGAAGTCTGGTCTGTATGCGGGTGGGACAGAGAGTGACTCATCCACTTAGGACTCAGGTGGGCTGCAAGCAGACCAGGGAAAGGGAGGCTCCTTCCCCTAGCCTAACCAAGCCTCATACAGGCGTCCTTCTCCCCGCCCAACATCAGCCCAAGAAAGGATTTGGGGCACAACTGCTGCAGACAGCAATAATTTGCTTCTGCATAATCCATCCTCAGGTCACTGCTGCCCTGTGGTGGGAGGAGTCCCCCAGAATGGCCTTGGCTATTAGCACTCCCCTCCTGCCAGCAGCCTTAACTATAATGGAGTTAGTGGGGAGCTCCTTTAAGAATCCACCCTGCTTCTTCCCCAGCTGGTGCACAGTGAGGTAGGTGTAGGAACAAAGAAGGACTTCATAGGCATGAGTTAAGGAACTTAAGGCCTCTCTCTGCCTCTGATTTAGGGAAATCTAGGATCTCAGGTATGGAATGGGGTGGGGGAAGGGTCATCCCAATTTCCAAACTTGGTTTTTAGACTTAGAAGCTGTGCATTTAAGGAAATAATGAACTGGAAGATGTACAGTCCCTGGCTCTTTAGGGTGCATAAGAGTCACAGCAGAAAAGGACATCTCTGAAAGACCTCACTGCTTCCCTGTATTTATTGAGGAAATTGTAGAGGAAATGTGACTTATTACTATAAGCCTGAGAACTGGGTTATAAACAATGCAGAATTTCCTGACCAGCTGCATGAGAATCTTAAAAGCCCAACACAAGGTAAGGTGAGAGGCTGTGATGTCACCTCCTCTAATGCCAATTCTGGGAGTTGTTAGAAATAGGAAAGGCACAGGATTCTGAGTCAAGAGACCTCTGTGCTGGCCCAAGTTCATCATAATGGGCTGTGCAACCCTGGGTGAGTCCCTGCCTTTCTAGTGTCTGTAACATCAGAAGCAAGAAAGATGACGAAGAGCAACCCATGTTGGGGACCTCCAGCTTTAGTATTCTTTTCTAAGGACATTTCTGACCCTCAGTTTACGGAGCGCATATGGCCCTGAACAGCTAGTAATGCAGGCCCACATTGTTGTAAACCTTTAATATTATTGTGCGACTTTTAGTAATATTTTTCATGACTCGAGTGTACAGTGCTACAGAGTAGACTTTGTAGGTGATAAGGGACCACACTGCAGGGGAGGGCACAGTGCAGTGCTAGCTTTGCCTCCTGCACTTGCTACAGACAGTTACTTCAATCACATGCTCGGTGAGCAAAACATAGTATTATAGATATCAGTATCAACCTACCTATGCACATGTGTGCCTACGAAGACCTGCGTTTTTTGCTATTAAGCAAACATTATGTGGTCTAGACAATTCCTCTTGACTCAGTGCCAGCCAAAAAGTCAGATACCAATGCAACACAGGAATGAAGCCCCAGAGAAACAACTGTGTGGCCATAGTGACAAAGCAGCAGACCCTAGAAAGGTATCCTCACATTCTTCCAAGAGGCACAGGCATGCAGAGGTCTGGCCGCACAGGCTCTCTCAGGAATGCAAGCTCCCCGAGGCCCAGTCACCAGAGGGGACCTTGTCACTGCCACCACCCATTTCCCTGCAATCAGCCCAGGACAAGGAGGCCTTATGGATGTAACCATGGCCATGGGATGCTTCTTGTGAACCTTGCGCACCCATCTGGAAGCCTCACTGTGTCTTCTGTTGACTTGCTGTCAGGACAGGAGTAGAGGGTCCATGGGCTCAAATCATATTGCAACCTGTCTCTTTCTCCAAAAAGGAAAACATGCCCGTTAGTCCCAGGTGACCAGGCTGGGGACCTGGCTGGGCCCTGGGGCCACTAAGAGGTCTCCCTGCCCCCCTTGCAGTGCAGAGGGGCACAGCACCTTCAGGCGGCCCAGGCTGCACTGCGAGCAAGCAGAGACTGAGGGTGGCCAGGCGGCAGTGGCCCTCTCAGACACGGCTCTTTAAATGCCCATTAGTAAGTTAATATTGCCATTTCCAGAGCCAGCAGCATCCTCCATTCTTCTTAATTAAAAAGAACTCCACGTCCTGGCAGAGCTGAGAGAGGGCTCTGAATGATTTACACACCAGCCCTGCTGCTTCCAGCTGGGAAATCCGCAAGAAGATTGACCGGCAGATGGGCCAGCCTGCCTGTCATGGATGGCGCGTGTGTGTTTGTGTGTGCGCGCGTGCACATGCACGAACACTGGGCAAGGGGGCATGCTCTCCTGTTGGCAGGCTCAGAGTAAGCGGGGCCACAGACCTGCAGTTCAGTCCCTGGGAGCCCAGCTCAGCACGGCCAGAGGTGAGGCCTGCTGCAGAATCAGGGCTAAGCCAGGACGGGCCCCTGGCCTGCCTGCCTCCCCGCTGAGGCTTCTCTTTGGAGCAGAGCTATCTTATCTGGAGCACAGAGCGTCAGGACACAAGGCTGTTGTCCCCACCAGAAGACAGAGGCCACTCCCTGGAGATGCCTCTTATTTGCAGATGTGTATTTCTCACTTGGCACAACTACATACCAAGCTTCTATTTGATTACTGCTGCTTCTAAGAGGAGGAGTTCTCACAGCCTGACACTCCTTCCTCACCTCCCTTCTAGCACCAAACTTTGTCTGAGTGACATCCAGTGGGATCCTAGGCTCGGGCCCCTTTATGTGCCTAGAGAGAGAAGAACAGGGGCCCACAGGTTGGACTGGTGAGAGAAGACCCTCAGCTCAGGACCTCTAGAGAGCCAGAAAGTATGAGCATCTGCCCATGGAGGGTCCAGCACTCTGCTGCCTCTCCCAGCTCAGGCCTTGGGGTGTTTCCCACCTCATGCCTCTGCTCCCCTGCAAGAGCTCACCTCCTCCATGGGCACCAGGGGCAGGTCCAGCTCCCTGTCCCGCCGCAAAGAGGCTCTGTTCACAGAGGCAGGAACCATGCAGGGCAGGACTGTACAGAGGAGGTACCGTGGCTCCTGCTTTCTCTTTTTCCTTTCTCCTGTGGTGCTCCTCAGCATGCTCACACACAGGCACACAGACACACACACACACACACACACACACACACACACACACGCTTGTGCCCTCCTCCCCAGAGGTGCTGGAAAAAGAACTATGCAGAGGAGGAGGAGGCAGGGCTAGGGGGCAGGCGTCCTCCTCCAGCCTGCTCTAAACCCCACTCCCATGGGAGCTGGGCAATCTGCTGCAGCAGCAAGGTCGCCATCTGCTGTGCTGACCTGTGTCACCTCCGTGCTAGGGAGGGGGAGGAGAGGAAGAAGGGACGCATGATGGGCTGGCTGCAAGTGGGTTGGGAATGTCCAGAAGTGAGAAGTGGTCCCACTGTGGGTGACTCAGAGGGCCTGCCTGTCCCCATCAGCAGGCACATTTGGGCCAGGCAGGTGTGTGGGTGAGGAGGCCTGAGGAACCCTGGGGAATCTGCATTGCTGTCCCCACTGGGGAGATGACAGCAGGCTTGAGCCCTTGGAAACCCTTCTGCAGCCTGTCATCTAGAGACTGTGGCTTCCTGCTTACCACCCAGGGGCCCCCAGCCCTTCCCTGGACATCACTAGGTAAGGAGCAGAATGACCCCTATTCCTTCCCTGACCTAGGAGGCACAATGTCCCTAGTGTGTCCTCTGCTCCAGAATGGGCTATTGTTTTCCTTGGATGACAGCCTACCCCTGCCTTCCCAGGGTCAGGAGTTATGTTCTGCGAGATTTTTTGGCATGGATCACAGATACAGTGATACCCTAGCACAGGGTTGGCAAATGACGGCTCAGAGGCCCAGCCTTGCCCACTGTCTGGTTGCATATGGCCTGGGATCTTAAAGTGGTCCTTACATTTTTAGATGGTTGGGGCGGGGGAGGAAGAAAATGATCTCAGTATATGTGAAAAGGATAGAAAATTCTCATTTCGGTGTCTATAAATAAAGTTATATTGGAACCCAGCCCTACTCGCCCACTCATATGTTGTCTCTAGTGCCTTTCCAGCAATAACAGGGGTGTGGTGTCATTGTGGCAGTGTGTGTTCCACAAAGCATATGATATTTACTATCTAGTCCTCTACAGACCAAGTTTGTGCCTTCCTTCACTTTTGACTATTTAAAGGGACATGAGGGATGCCATCTTTTTTTTGACAACTTATTCCACACTTACCTGTGCATTGGCACAGGAATATCTTGTAGTAATGGAAGAGAAATAACTTTGTTGGGCAGTTACTGTATATACCAAGGCCTCTTGTTTCTGTTTATCACTTAATCTCCACAACCACCTTGAGAGAAACAAGTAGTAACAGATCCATTTCCAGTATATCTCTCTCTCTCTCTGTTTTTTTTTTTTTTTCCTTATGAGACAGGGTCTCACTGTGTAGCTCAGCCTGGCTTGAACTCACTACGTAGCACAGGCTGGCCTCAAACTCATGACAGTCCTCCTGCCTCTGCCTCCCAAGTGCTGGGATTACAGGCATGTGCTCCATTTCCAGTATGAAAGTTCAGAGGGAGACTTGGAAGTCACCCTGGCTCTTACAGCTTGTCAGAAGAGGATCCTGAGACTAGGGCTACAGTTCAGTGGTAGAGCATGGGCTTAGCATGCATGAGGTCCTGAGTTCAATTCCCACCACACAGGCACACGCACGTGCACTGCATTCTGAGTTCAAACTCTGGTCTGCTTGACTCCATATCCTCTGTGGGCCACCATTATTCTAAGACGGCTTCCAGCAGCCCAAATGCCTGCTAGTTTGGGCATCGTCATCAACAAATAGGAGGACTGGGATTTAGGTTTTATCAGCCTGGGTTTCCTTAGACTCAGATCTTGGTCCTTAGGTGTAGGGAGTTCAGCCCAGGCAGTAAGCTCACAGGAGTGACAAAGTGACAACTCCACATCAGTCCACCTCCCTCCTCCTGCCGACTTCCTTATCCTTTGCTATCTATTTTCATCACTTATCAGCTTTCCTTTGGGAAGATTCAATTTGCATTTAAATAGAAAACCTTCACAATGACTCTGATATAACTTTAAGGTGATAATTACGAATTCATTCCTCTTTAAATATTAAGGCACCCTGGCTCATCTCAGGAGTGGTGGAAGGCAGCAGGAACGCTTGGTATTTACAAGTAATGAATGTTGAGCTGTTTACTGCAAAGCGCTTACAACTCTCCATCAGCAGAGGGCAGAGAGGAGGTGTTTGGGAGATCTATGCCAGGCTGGGAACCTAAAATTACTACAAATGAATGCCAATACCAATAATCCTTTAGAGAAACTGCTAAAGAGGGGTACCAGAGGTCCTCAGGTTGTCAGTTTCCAGAGTGGCTTTTTGTGTCTCAAGGCAGGGTCCCTGCCTGTCTTATTCACATGCTTTCCCATTACAGTCCTAGCAACAGACATCCAGGGGGACTCCCAGAGTACTTGTTGCATGAATGAGTGGAGCCAATTAATCAATTATGGGGGAGATCATTCATTCAGCTACTGCTATGAGTCAGGCATTGCTAACCTAGATGACTCATGAGTCTCCCTGTTAAATGGTTTATTCCTGTGCATTTTCCCCAATGTTATGCAGATGAAAAATAGTACTTGGCTTTTTTTTTTTTTTTTTTTTTTGACTGAAGATTGAACTCAGAGCCTTTGCATTGAGCTACATTTCCAGCCCTTTTTATTTTTGATTTTAGAACAGGCTCTTGCTAAATCGCCAGATTGCCTAGGTTGGGGTCAAACTTGTGACCCTCCTCCCTCAGCCTCCCAGAGTGCTGGGACTACAGGTGTATACTACCATACCCAGATCAGCATTTTACAAACTAATAATGTCACCTTCATGTGCAGTATTCTATAATTGTCATAAGTCTGTGAGGTACATCTGGTTTCATAGTCCCATTTCACAGGTGAAAAATCAAACACAAGTCGGGTGCAGTGGTGCATGCCTGTAATCCCAGCACTTGGGAGGCTGAGGCAGGAGGATGACCATGAGTTCAAGGCCAGCCTGGGCTACATAGCAAGACCCTGTCTCAAAAAACAAGAGAGGAAAGAAAGAAAGAAAGAAAGAAAGAAAGAAAGAAAGAAAGAAAGAAAGAAAGAAAGACAAAAAGAAAGAAGGAAAAAGAAATCAAACCCAGAGAGGTGAAGACATTGGCCTCAGAGCAACCTCTTCAATCTGAAGCCTAGCCAGGGCCTGAAGTCTGACCTCAGGAGGACAACCTGGTTTTGTTTTGCATGTCACACTTCCCCTTGTCCTGGTGCTGGGCTGGTTACTCCAGTAGTCACAGTGTCCTGTCCTAAAACTGGCCCTATCTTCAGGATGCTGGGAACCCAGACTCTAGCCCAGCCTCACATCCAGGGTTGGTGCCTGAGCTCCAGCCCCTGAGCATTTTCTGCTTCCACCTTGGCTTTGTGTTTTCTGTCTCATATTCCTGTCACTGGAACTGAAGTCCTTCACATCCTTCAGCACTCACCTGAATGTCAGCTCCTGCAGGCTGGCATGATTGCTACAGATAGGCATAACGGTCACCATGTTGCATAGCGCTCCATCAGCGGCTGTAGTACACAAGAGGTGGCCTTGAATAATAATCACCACTGATATTTAGAGCACAATGCCAAATTCTTTGCATGTTCTATATAATTCGAACCTCTAAGAACCTAAGAATAATGACAATAGTTAACAAGTATATGGTGCATATTATGTGTTGTGAACTGATCTAAATTTTGCAAGTGTTAATTTAGCCCCTAGGGTAGGCACTACCATTACTGCCATTTTCTAAATGCAGAATCTGAGACTTAGAGAAGATAAATGACTTGCCCAAGGTTCCACAGCCACAGTGGGGAATGAAGTCCAGCCTGCCTGGCCCCAGAGTCTGTGCACCCCTCTGTGTAGATCTGCTACCCTTCGGACCCCACTGGTCAGTGTTTTGAAGGCAGGAACCCTGGTGATGTGTTATTCTTGCCAAGCACAACCAATTCACACAAAGCATGGCAGCTTGCACATATTAGATATCCCATAATTGAAGCTGAATTGGGACCAGAGACCAGATGCTCTGGAGACTGGTGGATGTTGGTTGGTCTGTTGCCTGTGCAGTGATCTTTGAACTTAAATAGCGGGGTTAAAACCTCATGGGAAGGAACCTTGAATCTCAAGGTCAGAGTGATCCAGCTTGGGAGGACTGTTGGCCCTCCTGGACCCCTGTCAGCCTGTCTGCCTTGGGCACCCCCATCTCACTACCAGCACTGCCCGTGTCACCACCAGCAGGGACACTGTGTGCCAAGATGTCTCTTTGCATGGATGGATTGAAATAAAACTTACCTGACCAGGGAAAAAAGGACATCCGGTGATCATCTGCAGAAGACAGAGGAGGGCGGGCCTGGAGGGAGTCTGGCAGGCGCGGGTCGGAGACTCGCTTCTCCGCTTCTCCGGCGGTGTTGGCAAAGGTCCTCGGGATCTCCAGGGGCTCCTCCGCGATGGACGCATCCACGGCAGCTGCCCAGGCTGATGAGCTGGGAAACCGCCAGGCCCCGTGCAGGGGGTGCGCGACCAGCCCCACCCCAAACTGCACAGCAGCTGGGGGGATCCCTGAGCTCCAGGGGCTGCGACCCCACCAGGAGACCCCAGGCAGCCAACACAGCCCGCGTTTTCAGGCGGGCGAGCGCCTCTCCTCCCTCGGCAAGGGCCTGCTCCAGAGGAGAGGGTGAGGGGGCGGATGCGCTCGCATACAGACAGTAACTGCCATGGAAACTAACCAACAAAAAGAAGATTTAGGGAGCCGGACTGTCTGGCAGATGCGGGCGAGTGACAGGAAGAGAATGGGGCCCTTAATGGAGGGGCTGCCACTCTGGCCGAGGCAAGCAGCCACCTCAATCCTGCAATAACTATAGGGTTCCCCCTGCCGTGGCGGGGCTCTGGGTAAAAGGCGGAGGTATGGACTGAGCTTCTGGCATCTGGGTGCCCGAGAGCCACCCCTTATCTTTGTCTCTCTGTGCACAGATGGGGCAGAAGTGCTTCAGAGAGGGTGAGCAATTGGTGAGGAGATGCTCAGCACCACTGGCACACTGAGACTTATTCTGCAAAGCAGTGTGCTTTGCCGGGTTAAGCTGAGCCTTTGCCCCTGAATCACGCTGCCTGCAGAGACGGCCTGCGGGAATTTCTTGGTTGAAAAGGCATGTATCGGCAGGAGACCAGCTGGTCACTCTGTAAGCCCACCCTGTTCTGTCGGAGGTCAGAGCAGGCTATTCCCAGTTCTGAGAAAGCAGGTGAGGACTGACATACATGTGAGGTGTGGGGCTTCTCCTTTTCAGGACTTTTAAATCTGGGAGAATTTTCTCCTTGGAGGGGAAAAAAAAAATCAAGGGACAATTCTTTTGTTCTCTGAGGAGAGGGGCTTTTTTTGGGAAAATAAAAAGTCAAGTGAGCACCGAAATCCCACCCCAACTACTGAGCTGTGTAACTTTGGGCAATTTTCTCCATCTGTAAAGCACAATTTGCAGGGCCGGGGAGGGAATTAAATGAGGTGCCTGGCTGGTAGTGTTCACCATTTTTATTGCTGTCATTATTAATTCATCTGATGCTCAGCTGTAAGATGGAGCCCATAAATCCAATTTCTCATGGGGATTAAATGTAAGGATTCATTATGCAGTTATACTTGATGGAGTGGTGGTTACAAGGGTGTATACATTTGCCAAAAACCATCAAACTCTGCCTTTTATTATATGGACATTATCACCCCTTCCCCTTTTTTTATGGTGCTGGTACTTGGCATCAAATCTAGGGCTTCACACATGCTAGGCAAGCACTTTACCACTGAGCCATGACCCCATTCCTATACCTTAGTTTTTAAAAATATGAGTTTATACAACCAAGTAAACCAGCCCTCCATATGTGCAATGTAAGGAATATTTATTCCTCTCTTATTCCCTGGCCCTTTGCTTGTGAAGAGAGGAAAGAGCGAGCGTGCTGGCAGCATGAAGGGGACAGCAGAGGGAGGAAGGGCTTGCACACAGGCCTTATTGATGTCATCTGTAATGGGCCACCATGGAGATTCAGTTATTCTGGATGTTTCCTGAGGCTTGAACATCAGTTTCTGAACAGCAGCACCCAGCTAACTACATTGCCTGTCTGAACTCAGCTCCTAACTTCGCAACCTGGTATAAGGAAGTGAACTGTTCATCAGTGTGCTTTCTCCGTCTGCACCAGAGGCCATTGTCACTCTTTGTCTCAACCATAACTTTGTCTCTCAGGCTTCCTGATGAGCTGTGCTTTGGTTCCTGAGCAGGGTGGCATGATGACCATTGACTGTCACTCTTAATAAGGAGTTGGCCCTGGGAGACACCCATTCATCAGAGCAGTCAAAGATGCCCTGTGTACCACATTAGACATGCTTGAGGGAGATTGCTACAGCCCAATTAAAGATGTGTGTGTTTATATGGGTGTGTGTGTATGTGTGTGTAAAGGGACCAAAGGGGTAGAAAGTGGAATATAATTAAGAAGCAAGTAAAAGTGATCCCTAGGGACAGTCAGATCACAAACTAACAGCTTGCCTGAGTGACAGCTGCTTGGGTGACACTGGAGATTGGAGAGTTTCTGCCCAGTGACTCAAACCAAGGGGATGCTTACTGGGTGTCTGTTTGTTCCATGGGGTGATACCAATCGATCAATCAATTTCATAATCCATATCCAAGAATAATGCTAAACTCACTTTGGGATTATCCATTCTAAGGAATAGATGGTGGGTAGACTCATTTTTCTTTTCTGTTTCAATGCAAAGATGATGACATTTCCGATGTGAAATTCTTTTGGGATGACTTCTATTGTCTTTCCAAAGATATTCCTGTCTAGGGACAGGAAAGAGAGGTGGATAAGTTGAAATTGTGACAGCTAAGTTGCTAAGATCACTTCAGCCCTGCTCCCAAATGTGAAAGAATGAAATCCTGGCAGTGAGGTCAAATGCTCAGCCCAGGACCTTTGCAATCATGAAACTGAGCAACAACTCTTTTAGCAGTGCTCCAATGTTCAGTGGCAAAGTTGGTGCCAGCTGAAATCAGCAGGCTTGGAACCAGGCTAAAAAGCCAACAAAGAAAGAAGGACTGGGGTCAGCTGGGGTTCTGGGACACAGACAAGTCACCAAACTGGGCTCTTCTGCAGGGTCAGGATTGATCAGCTTACTGTACATTTCCAAGGCTCCTCTCTATGCAGCCACCCCCTCTCCACCCAAAAAACAAGAGGCCCCAGCTGAAATATAAAAAGGGGCCAGATCTGAAATCCTGCCTAATTTAAGCTCTGCTCACAAAGGAGGCCAGAGAGCAGAGGGAGGAGTGGAAATCAAGTAAGTAAATGTCAGCCCTGCAGTTGGGCAGAAGCCATTAGCCAGGAAGAGCATCCAATTAGAAGCAGCTGAATTAGAGCAGTGAAAGAAGGACTGAACTTCAGAGGGTGCTGCAGGGAGGGACAGCATAAGCGGCAGGAAGGAGGCAGGGCTCGATCAATAGAGGATTACTGGGAGATGTGCGAATGGCAGGAGCACACGGCTTCCACATGACAGGGCACCCAGTCCAGACGCCCTTCACAGAATGCCCACATGGCTCTTTTGTCCTCTCCCAAATCCTGTCTCAGGGAGCCCAGCCATCTCACCCGCTATTTTGGAAAAGATTTCTCTCTTTTGCCCAAACCCAGAGACCAAACAGGCAGCCCTCAGCCACTCTAGAATTAATTGGAACACACAAAGAAGAGAGCAAATCCCTTGGCAAACGGAGCCTGGGAGATTTCATTTTTCCGCTTTTCAGTACAAACCTACTCAAACAGATGCTGAAATACATCCGTCTGCTGTGCATGCAAAGAAAGCCAAGTCGGGTCACATGGAGATGTTTTCATTTAAAGCTATAATAATTATTTGATTTCATAATCAGTGGTTGTCCAGGTTGAATCTGGTTTTTTTCCTTTTTAATAAACTCTTATTTCCTTATCTAGAGATGGAAAAGATGATTGTTCCTCCTTTTCTTCTACATTTTAAAGATCTCAAATTAAGTCTCTTAAAAGTCATACAAGTTATGTAATACCTAAATGGACCAATTCCCCACAATGAATGTCTTCATTATGTATTGTAAACATCTACTAATAAAATATTTTTTAAAACATAATTTGCCTGTGATATCCATGTGCCACTGATGCCAGGCTTTTAGGAAAGAAAATTCACTCTGACAATGAAAATAGGAAGTAGCTCTGACCTAGGACAATTGAATGTTACTTATTCATTTAACAGTGAATGGGCATCTCCTGAGTACAAAGCATGAGGTGGTATACAAGATACAGCCTGGGCATCCAGGAAGCTTCCTGCCTTAAGGGCAGATAAGACACAGGGCACACATTGTGAGAATGGTAGGAAACAAGTGTTAAGTGACACACTGTCGAGCTGCTCTTTGCACTTTGGAGGGGGAGAGAAGGGGCAATTGTATCCATCTAAGGATGCCAGAAAAGACCTTGCTAGAGAGGTGGTCTTTGAGCCTCGTCTTCAAGCAGGTGTCAGCCCTTAGAAGCCAGAGTGAAAGCACTTCAAGCAGACTGTTGATCCCTGACTGTAGACTGAGGTGTGGCTGAGATTGAGAGTGGGGTTGTCGGAAGAAATACAGAAATAAAGTTAAATTTCAGTACTTAGGATATACTAAAACTTTGTTCATTGAAATGCAGAGTTAAGTGAGCTTCCTGTATTTTTATTTATTCAATATGGCAACTCAGTATCAAGAGGAAATGACCGCTCTCATATGTCAGATTCCAGCAATATTCCAGGTGCACAATATTCCAGGTGTTATTTGTAAACTCTGCAAGTAGCTCTGCAAAGAGAGCAGGAGCACGCCCATCTGAGAGTTGAGGAAACTAAGGCTTAGAAGGCCTAAGCCACTCATGAGTCTGAGTCAAGCAAGTAAAGGACTGGCAATGCTGAGACCTCACACTACGCCTGTTTGGCCCCAGAATCCTTGTGACTGCTGAACGTTCAGGTGATGGAACCGAAAGAGCCAGAGCCAGCCCTTGCTCCAATGGCAGGTGAAGACCCGGGCTTCTCAGAAGGAGCGGGGAGTCCTTGAAGGCTTTTGAGCAAGATAGGAAATGACCAGAGCAGTGCCTGGAGTATTAATCAGGCAGCAGACTGTGAGATGGCTTTGGTCCAGGTGAGGAGTTTAGTGATCAGGAGACCATGCAATCTTCTCCACAAAAATGTACAGATCACTTGCTGGGTGCTGGGCACTGTGCCAGTCACTGAGGACTTCAGGGTGAGAATCAAAGGCATAGTCTCCACCCTGCAAAGTTCAGACCCAAATGAACTAACAAGCAAGTGATTTTCATAGGAGGTGGGGAGTTTTAGGAGAGAGGAATTTGGCCTACTGAGAAAATCATCAAAATAACCTACGGACAGAGAGTTGAGAACCCATACTAGGGCCAGAGACAAGGGGGTGTACAGTGCTTGTACAAACCAAAGCTTTAAAATATGTCCAGGCATGATTGAGTGATTTAATTCTTCATTACAAGGAGATTCGGAGCAGAAGAAACATAGATCATTACTACCCAGCAATAGGCCAAAATTCCAGTTACTCAGGCATTTCATGTTTCTCCCTCACCCACGACTCGTGGAAGTATTTGTGTCTTTGTTCACAAAGCAGTAAAACATCACAGTTAAGAGAAAATACTTCAAAAACCTAAATGTAGGTTCTAAAACTATAAAGTGCTGAGAAGATAATACACTTAAATCTTCATGACCTTGCATTAGGCAGAGGTTTCTTAGATATAATATGAAAAGCAGAAGCACCTCCCCCAAAAAAGATTTGTCAGAGCATGTGTTAACCTAAATAATGATCAGAGAGAAATTCTCCCGGGAATGACAGTTATTTGAGACCAACAGAGCATTGCGGTGGAAAGGCACTTGCATGTCACCTGTAGGTACATCTGAGGAGCAGGAAGTAGGGGAAGTGTTTAAATGCAAAAGTGGGGAGATTTGCGTAAGCTACTTGAAGACAAAGTTTATTGGTCCTGGAGGCCAGGGGCAGGTGTTGGCATCAGCTCATTGGTAGAGATGCCTTGATGGGCAAGTGTACTGCCAAGAGTAACTTGTTTGAATTCTTACAGTCTTCCTCCACTTACCCCCCCAAAAAAACAAAACAAACAAACAAACAAAAAAAAACTAGGGACTGAATCTAGGGCCTCTGCACTGTGCTACAACCATACCCCTTTTCCATTTTTGAGACAGGATCCTGTTAAGTCACCTGGAATTTGGAATCTTCCCACCTCAGCTTTCCACTGTTGGGATTACAGGTATGTGCCACTACGCCTAGTTTATCAGTTTTTTTTTTTTTTTTTTTTTTTTTTTTGCGGCACCAGGGATTGAACTCACAACCTCGCACCTGCCAGGGCAGGCGCTTAAGGCACTAAGCCAAACTCCCAGGCCTGGTTTTTTGAGGCAGGGTCGCACTATGCAGCTCAGGCCGGCCTTGCGCTCGAATTGTAGCCAAAGCTGGCCTCGAACTCACAATGCTCCGCCTACCTCAGCCTCCCGAGTGCTGGGATTAAAGGCGTGCGCCACCACGCCCGGCTGTTTATCACAGTTTTGAAGAATGTTAAACTTTGTTACAGAAATCTGTGCATATGTGTAAGGCATGCAATATATAGGGTACATGGAAACTAAAAGAAATCTCTTATGGGGCTTTAGAAGGTCCTTAGAAAGATACATAGGCATGCTGCTTCCTCTCGGAACTGCCTGGCTCTGATTTGGCTGGGTCCAAGAAGGAGTTTACCTTACATTGTGGACTTTCACACTCTATCAATATTTTGTTTCCTTTTTATTGCCTAATAATCTTGCTATATACATATGTCACATTTTATTTATCCATTCAATGGTCAATTGGGATTTTAGGGGTAATGATAGTTTTAAAATCAATTTGAGGGAGTTCCGCAGTCTGCCTGGTAAAAGCCACTAATTTATACACTTTCAATGGTTGACATGTATGGAGTATGAATTATATCTCACGCAGGTGGTTTTTTAAAAAAAGAGCAAAGCCAGGTATGGTGGCATGCACCTATAATCTCAGCACTTTGGAGCACTGAGGCAGGATGACTGCAAGTTTGAGCACAGGCTGGGCAACTTAGCAAAATTCTATCTTAAAATGTAAAAAAAGAGGTGTGGAGAGAGGTACTGGGGATGCAGCTCAGTATTGCTAAGAAAAAGAATGTAAGCCAGCTGTGGTGCTTTGTACTTGTAGTGATGCAGAAACCCGGTACTGAACCAAAAGGAAGGCACCGTACACTGAGGAGTTTGGAAGGCAACTATGTATTATGCTAGTGGGCTGGTGGGAATCAGTTCTAAATTACCAGCCCTGACTGAGAATGAAGCAGAAACTTATATACATTTTGTAAGTAGAAAGTATAAAAGCTGATAGCAGGTTATCACATAACTGGTTATATGAATTAAGTCATACATTGTCTGACAGAATTAACTAAAAGGAATTATTATGAGGTGGGGAAATTCTGGGAAAGGGGTGCTGAGTGGGGTGGGTAGAGTTAAGTGTGTCCTTGACTGGATTATTTTGTTCTGGGTAGGAAGTCCTTGAAACATATTGGAAGAACAGGCTATATTCTTAGGTGGGAAAATATAGTCCTTGCAGCTGGACTGGGACAGGCTGACCTGAACCAGGCTATCTATGAAAAACAGCTGGACACAGACAGTCAAGGCTGATTTGGTTTAGCGGTCTAATTATGTAACAGGTGAGGTGAGCACATCTTGTCTCAATAGTGTAACAGGCTACTGATTGATTTTTAAAATTTCTCACTATAAAAGTTCCATTATAGTAGTACCAGCTACTTGGAAAGCTGAGGCAGAAAGATTGCTTGAGCCCAGGCAATTGTTTGAGAACAGCCTGAGCATACAGCAAGACCCATCTCTCAAAAATAAAAAGATGACCCAGACATAGTAGTACATGCCCATAATCCAGTATGTGGGAGGCTGATGCAGAAAGACCACTAATTCAAATCTCACCTGGGCAACTTAGTGAGACTCAGCCTCAAAATAAAAAAGTGAAAAAAAACTGTAATGTACATTAGCAGTAGAGAGCCCCTGGGTTTAACCCTTCGTACTGCCAAAATAAAATAAAATCACTATTTTTAAAACACCAAAGGCTTTCACCCCAGATAAATAGGGGTTCAAATCTCAGTTCTCTGCTTGACCTGGAAAAAAATAACCTTCTGAACCTCAGTTTTCTCCTTTGTCAAATAAGGATTACTACAATTCTGAAGATTATTATTATTATAGTAACAGGGATTATTATGATAGTTTCACAGAATCACTGAGAGGATGAAATGAAATAATGCTTGTGAAATACTTAGTACAATTCTAGGCATATTCCAAGCTTTGAGTTAAGCTTATGTATACTAACTACTAAGAAGGAACGAGTACCAGTTTTTGTGTGTGATTACATCCTACACTTCATTCTATTTTTTGAGGGGTAGGTTGGGTGGTGCTGGGGATTGAACCAATCCCCAGCATGTTAGGCAAATGCTCTGCTGCTGAGCTACATCCCCATCCTTCTTCATTCTAGCACCTTTGCTACACAAACTTCATTATGCAGACTTCACGGGACTACGCATACATTTAGGAAGGTGTGACTGTGCGATTCCATGTAGCATTTCAAAATCAGGAAATGCTCCTTTCAATTTTCAAACACAAGCCTCAGAATTAAAGCCCCAAACTAGAAGACACCCAGAATTAAACTAACTGTAGTTAAAGGTTTTGAAGTCACACTTAGTTTCAGGTATTTATATTAATTGCACAGCCTTTGAATAGAAGTCTAGGAAGCCATCTCAGGCAGTGATGAATTAACGGTCTGCATAACTAGGACCAGGGCAGCCAGGAAATACATATGTTTATTTTTCTGTCATTTAAATGTGAACTGTGAGAATTAAATGCATTATTTATACATACAATAAGTTATGCTATGAGAGCATGATTACTTGTGAACATATGAAAGGACTTGTTAACTGGTTTGATTGGACACTTGCATTTAAAAAAAAAGCAACAGAAGGAAAAAGAACTTTTTTTTTTAGTTCTGGAGATCAAACCAAGGATTTTGCACACGCTAGACAAGTGCTCTACTCCCCAACCCAGAAATCATCTAGAGTAGCAACTTTGACAGCTTCTATTTCTTCTATCAATCCTACTGTGAGCTTAAAAGACGAAGCACTTACAAGGAATGGAGTGTGATTCTGGTTAGAAAGCACTGCATGTGTTAATAATAACTACTGTTAATGAGCTACTAATTACTGCTTATTAACAAACCTATTAATATTTGAATATCTGTTACATAGTTTCTGTGTATTATCCACTGCACAAAACTCATGCAAGGGCAATGTTTGAATCCCTTTCATAGATGAGAAAATGAAAGTCCAGAATTATTTTCCAAAAATCACAGAAGTCACAAGTGGCACTCCCAGAGCTTGAGCCCCCACATCTGATGTCAGACAGCTTCTCTATATCATCGACCTCAGTAATTCTTGGCCTGACTCGCCAACGAGAAAGAATCTTAAAGTCATGGTCTCTCCTCTCCTCTAAGCTCTATCATTTGAAATCTTTTAATCTTCCTTAAAGCATTGTTCACCATGGCGATTCATTTCCGACCTGAGCCACACGGTGGTGACTGTGGCCCTCCCCCAGAGATGCTCATGCCATTGGTCCAGGGTGCAGTGTGTGTGCG
This sequence comes from Dasyprocta punctata, assembly GCA_004363535.1. Classification (NCBI taxonomy): domain Eukaryota; kingdom Metazoa; phylum Chordata; class Mammalia; order Rodentia; family Dasyproctidae; genus Dasyprocta; species Dasyprocta punctata. The sequence continues at coordinate 13,806 of RJWM01017914.1, read as the reverse complement.
TGAGGGCGCTCGAAGGCTGTCAGGCTGCGGGCCACTGGGTGCAGTGTGATCTTTCATCAAACCCAGAAGGACTGCAAGGAGGCATTGCCTTTGGTCAGATCAGATTTTCCAACAAGGTGCTGGGACTTTAAGATAAAGAAGAAAAGTGTCCCTTCCTAGGCTGGAGGCAGCAGGGTAAGCTCCTGCTGGACTGATAAGAGCAAGCCCGGGATCCCTGCCAGCAATCCCCAGGTCAGGCAGGTGTTTAACCAGTTTAACTGTTGTGTGAACAAAATGTACCATGGCAGCAGTTTCTAGAATTTGATCTCCAAGGGGCCAGCTCTCCTCCCAGCTCAGCTTGGCGGATGGAGCGGCAAAGAGCTGATTATGCTTCCTCGAGCTCTCCCCTCTGGCTCTTCTCTGGCCTCTGAGAGCCAAGGATGACAAGATAGGCCAGGAGGACCTGTGTCATTTCAGAAAGCAGACAAGAAAAAACATCAAAGGACAATGACAGACACATGACTAGGAACTATAGAGACAAACACTCACGTGACTTTTCCTTTGAGGTCCTCTACTGTTGGCAAACCTCATGCTATTAGGATATTTTGCCTACCATGGGGATCATGGAGAAGAAAAGCTGAATTTTAACAGCTGAGTTTTAGTTCTCATATTAACATAATTGAAAGGTAATAGCCATCTTCCTCTTGTCTTGTCACTATCCACATGTTTTAATACTTTTACCTTAAAAATCACTTGTTCAGAAACCTCAATCATCCAGACATAAAATCTATGGACTTCAGATTTATACAGTAGACATTTCAACCCTCATTTTGAGCCTCTTTACTTACACCTCATGTTCAATGCTTCTTAAAACTATATGATAAAAAGTGTGTCCCTACTAGCGTCTATGGGGTCCCTGTTGTGTGTTGGCACTAGGCTGCATTCAAGGTAGTGGGCGGTTAGAGCATTGATTGTCCTTGTGTCCTAACAGTCCACAATCCAGGTGACAGCAAAACCGCCACACTTGTTATGTGCCAAGCAGACTGGACCAGGAGAATGAATAACAATAACCATAACCCCCCCCCATCCTAATAAGTCTGGTTAGAAGCTCCAACTAAGAGCAGATGAGAGCCAGAAAATTCAGATGCTGGACAGAAGCATCCAGGAGAGCTGAGATCCTGAAAGCAGAGGAAGAAACACAGAAGGCCACCAACTCTGAAGGCACAGTGGTCGGGGACCCCTATAGGAGCAAGCTGTCTTTTTTTTTTTTTTTTTGTGGCACTGGGGATCGAACTCACAACCTCATGCCTACCAGGCAGGTGCTTAAGCCTCTGAACCAAACCCCCAGCCCCAGTTTTTTGAGGCAGGGTCGCACTATGTAGCTAAGGCCGGCCTTGCGCTCATGTTGTAGCCCAAGCCAACCTCGAACTCACAACGCTCCACCTGCCTCACCCTCCCAAGTACTGGGATTAAAGGCATGTGCCACCAGGCCGGCTAAGGAACAAACTGTCTTGTAGGTCTTTATGGTCCCCCAAAGTCAGTCCTATTTTATTATGTGCCCAGTCTAGGTGATTTCATCCAGTGCTTAGGACAGCCGTAGGAGATAAATACTACTTCTCTTCTTCTCTACAGATGAAAGAAATGCGGATCAGCATAGCAAGCTTGCAAGATGTGGGCTGTTAGATGTGGGCTCAGAATTTGAATTTAAGTGTTTCCACTCCATTCCCAAGTGATGCTCACGGTTACAAAATCAGAGCTGCAGAAGAGTTGGCAGGGAGATCATCTAGCTCGATGTCCTCAAGTTACCAAGGAGGAAATTACAGGAGAGGTCATTCAAAAATATGCAAAATTATATTAGAGATCTTTTGTTTAAAAAGGCAAGGAAGGGTATAACTACATGTCAGGAAGATTTCTGCTCACAACTGTCCTGTCATAACACTGTTAGAGTTTAGGTACCCTAGAAGCAGCGTGTGAGACAAGTGCTTTACAGTGATGCTCTTCAGAAAGGCTAAGAGCAGGAAAAAGGGCGGAGCCCAGCAGAGCTGTGACCATGGGTGAAGCCTAGCTCTGGCCTGATGGTGGTGAGGGGGTGGGGGGCTCTTTTTGAGCATCAAAGCATTGCAGAATTGTCCTCTCCCAACCTAGATACAAGAGGGTGTGGCCCTCTTGTTTTTTTGTATCAGTTTTTGTATCAGTTAACCTCTGCCTTTCAGCTGCCCAGGGCTGGGTACAACTGACCAAGAGAGGCAGTGCATTAGCTGAGTTAGCTCTCAGGAGAAGCCACCCACACAGCATGGGGAGGGTGGGAACCCAGGGAAGGGGTTTGGGCAGGGCACATCCCTCAACCACTTCGGACATTGTGTCTCTGATTCCCCCACTACTTCATGAGCTTCTTGAGCAAGTTATGATCTTACTTATTATTACACCCTGGCTCCTGGCACCATGCCTGGCACACAGTAGCCGACCTCCCCTCCATCAATTTCGACAGAATGGTACTCAGGGGAAAACTGCTACAGCTTTCAGAGAGCAAACTGCAGTTATCTGAAAAATTGCCAGCTAAATGAGGCATCATTGGCAAAAGGTCACACTGGACCACAGTGTGGTCAGATGGGAAGACTCAGCAACCGCAGCCCAAGGCCTCCTCATCACTGCAGGATTTGCTGAGAGTGCAGATCTGTTTATCTGAGCAGCACCGGTTGCTGCTTCTGAAGGGTAGAGTACAGTCCCCGGGAGCCTTTCCGGTGGCTTCTTACAGAGCAGGAGACATGTCAAGGCTCCTCCTCACTGCTCCCAGGCTTGGCATAAGTAGGTAGTGAACCTGAGGATGATTAGTGATGTTTCCCTGTACCTCTCCACATGGCCTACTTTTGCCAGCAACATCCTGCCTTTAAAGTAAGCTGCTAGCAAGTGCAGGGTGCTGCCTGTGTCCTCTTGCCAACTTGCAGTACAGGGCCGAGGCATAAAACACAGTGCAAGTGACCTCTAGAATACGCATGGCTGCTACCACTCAGATAAAGTCAAATCCCCTTACCCCGGATCTCACTTCCCGAGATGTATTTTCCACACCTGTCAAAAATCAAGAAAGGTTACACGGCCTTGCCTGGCTTCAGAAGATAGTAGTGGGAGTAGACACTGTGTACAGGAAGGAAGCTGATGAACTTCAAAACAGAAATCAAAAGATCAAAGGCATGAAGTGTGATGGAGACAGTTTTACTAGGTCTCCACTAAAAAAAAAAAAAAAAAAAAAAAAAAAAAAAAAAAAAAAAAAAAAAAAAAAAAAAAAAAAAAAAAAAAAAAAAAAAAAAAAAAAAAAAAAAAAAAAAA
>RJWM01017914.1:0-10403 GCA_004363535.1 Dasyprocta punctata | reverse complement strand
TCTCTTGGAAAGTCTACCCCTCTTCCCACAGGGCAGGGCAGGGCTATGACCTGCTACCTCTTCCGAAGTCCTGCATCCTGTGCCAGTCCCTGGGCTCATTCATTCATACCACTTGCCTGTTCTGCATCAATGTTTGGGTTTGAGACTCTCAATGCTGTTAGCAAATGCTGTAGATTATTTTTTAGTTTCTTGTTTTAATATATTGTGATAAAACATATATAACACAAAATTGACCCCTTTTTTAGTACTGGGGATACTGAGCTATACCCCTATTTATTTGTTTGTTTGTTTGTTTATCTGAGGCAGAGTCTTCTTACTAAATAGCTAAATTGCCCAGGCTTGTCTCAAACTTGAGATCCTCCTGCCTTGGCCTCCTGAGTAGCTGGATTACCAGTGTGTGCCACTGTGGTCAGCTAAAATTGGCCATTTGCACCATTTTTAAGGGCATGGCCCAGAGACACCAAGCTCACCCCAAGTGCCGTGTAACCACCACCTCCATCCATCTTCCATTTTCCAGGTTTTTTTTTTTTTCATTCTCCAAAAGTGAAGCTCTGTTCCCCTTCAACAGTAACTCCCACCCCTGGCTCCCCACCCCTGAGCAATCACCTTCCTATCTTCATGCACCTGACAGCCTGCCCTTCAAGGACTCCTCCGCGGTGCATCCCTGGCGAACTTGTATCAGCCAGCATGGTGAACTCCAAAGAGGATTTTCACAATGGCTCTCGAGGAATGGCTGCTGTCACCTCACTCCCTCGTTGCCAGGAAATGAAGAGAGATGGCCTCACCCACGTCTGCAGGGTTCCCAGAATAGTCTCCCTCCCACTGCAGAGATTGATTCATTAGGAGGCTGTATGGACGTGATGCCCACACCCCAGAATAGTTGCGGGAGCCACTGGTGATGCTGGAGCTCGGAGCAGCGCTGGCTGTCCCCGCTCCCCACGGCTTCCCTTCTCCCCACTCACCTGCTCACCTGCTCAGCCAAAGGGAGGAGGAGGATGTGTGACTGCTTGGACCCAGTGGTGTCGAAGCCCTGGGTGGCCCTCATGGGTTCATTGTTTCTTAAGCAAACTTGTTCAAAGCCAGCGCTGCTCAACACAAGCCAACGACTTCTCTTTCGTTTCCCTCCACTCAAGTGCTCGCAGGAATCTGTCTCAGAATCCAATGCTCGGTCCGTTAGGTACTTTCTTCTATTGATTACACCGGGGATTGAACCCGGGACCTTTGCACTGAGCTATGTCCCCAGATCTTTTTTAATTTTATTTTTCATTGTAAGACAGGGTTTCACTAAGTCACTAAGTTGCCCAGGCTGAACTTGGACTTGTGATCTTGTTTCAGCCTCCTGGAGTGCTGAGGCACTTTCTCACTTTGGTCTTGAGATAAATTCTTGCTTTATTAAAGGGGTAAAGTTTAATTTTAGTTTAAAGATCAGCCACTTCATGTTACTCTAATCAATGACCCTGTACGTACGTGTGCGTGCGTGCACGCATGCGTGATGCTGGAGGTGGAACCCGGAGCCTCGCTCATGCCAGGCGGGTACTCCAGAGCCACGTCTTTCCAGCCCCTCAGCAAGGATTTTCTCTGGGGATTGATGAGGCTGGAGGGGAGGGAACGAGGAGGGAGAATAAGCAAGAAAAGACAAGCTTCCAAGCATCAATAACCTCTTCCTGGCGTGGAAGAGTTACTGTCAACCACTGTAGATGTGAACGATGTGGTCTAGCGCTTCTCTATTTATGATGGTGGCAATGAAAATAACTTGGTTCTTAACCAATCATTTTAAAGAAGTGTTTGCACAGTGTTTCTGTGAATGTCGAAAAACAGAATTAGAGCCTTGAAGAATTTCTTCCATCTGCCAGCGAGAACACTGGCTGGAGGGAGATGTAAACAGCCTGGGCTGGGGAACAGGGACCACTGCTGCCCCACGCGGCACAAACGGGTGGAGTCCAGCGCGCCCATCTGACACACAGGTAAATGGAGCCTGCCTCTTGAGCCACTTCACCGTTTGACGGTCAGGCAGAGATCATCCTTTCTAGGCGGCAGCTCTGACCCCCCGGGCAAACAGTGACATTTACAGAGAGCGCCAATGCCCGGACACCCTGGGGACAGCAGCCTATTAGACGGTAACCACCGCCTAGCACACAGTAAGGGTGATTGGAGGTGCGCTTCAAACAGCTTGTTCATCTTGGGGACTTTGCACAGGAACAAATAGGAAGTGACATGTGGGGTGTTGCTTTTGTGGTTTCAAATGTCTATTTGGGTTGGAAAGTCTTTGACGAGGCAATGGGCTCCTTCTAGAAGCGGGTGCAGACTTTACCTTGAAAAGGCAGTGGAGATGGTGATCTTTTACCTTTCCACCCACGGAGCCCCAAGCTCTGCAAGAGGCAGCCAAGTTGTCAGAACTGGAAAATGAAAACTCCTAGACAGCTAGGAGTTTTCTCCTGACAAGGAGAAAATAAATCTCTACAATGATCTCTTACTGTTACCAAGAGCAAAGGGAAAGAGAGCAGTGTCTTGAAATTTGATTTGGCCCAAGGTCAAGCAGACCTCAAGGTCATGGCTTCTGCCGGGTCCTTGTGTAGCTGCAGTGGGGTGGGGTGGGGGTGGGCCAACAAACGGCTGGGAGAGGCACTGGGGCAGCTCTGTTTCCTGCGCCCCACGTCGCAGGTAGACCGCAGGGAAGGGGAGCACAGTTCAGGCACACCACCCATGCAGGAGCCGAAGTCTTGGGCTGTTCCGCTGTCCGGGTGAAGGGTTTCTGTCCTTTGGGGACTGTCCCGGCAGCATTGTGCTTGGGGCTGTGCTGTGTCCTGCAAAGCAGTGTTACAGCACAGACCCGCTCCAAAGTGTGGAAGGTGGCATCCTCAGGGACACAGACCAAAACCTGAGCAGGGAAGGGAGGCAGTGGTGACGTGTCTGTGAAGGCAGCATTTTTCTTTTGCCTGGGATTCTGGGCATAATTCATTTAGCATCCAAGTGTCAGGATTCTCTCCTCCCCACACTTCAGTTTCTCTACATTTTCCATTTCCTTTCAAATGTCAGACAAATCCGTTACATACACAGCTTGTGTCATCATATTCTGGAGAATTTTGGGGCAAGGCAGCAGCGGAAAGGGTGGCCTTCCTGGCATCTGCCCTCAGTTGTGGTCAGTTTGGTGGCTGCTCTCTCTGTCTCTCTCTGTCTGTCTCTCTCTGGCTCTCTCTCTGTCTGTCTCTCTCTGGCTCTCTTTCCTACTAAGAACTGAACCCAGGGCCTTTGCACTGAGCTGCATCCCAGCCTTTTTCTTTATATTTTATTTTGAGGAAAGGTCTTGCAATCCTCCTGCCTCAGCCTCCCAGAGTGCTGGGATTACAGATAGGCACCACTCTTTAGGAGCCTTCCCTTTCTAGATGACAGGCAGGAAACTGATTTCAGGATATCCAGGTAGGCACATACTGCCTGTTCCCTTTCGCTCACTCCTCTCAGGACAAGCATTCACATTTTCCTTAATACTGACCATCCTTTCCTGGATGTGGTCTCCAGATGTCCTGAGATCCAAATCCCGCCTTCTTCTCCAGCCACATCACCCCCTTAAGTTTCCCCCGTGGTTCCCCAAGTTGCCGACCTCCCCGTTGCTCCGGAGGCTGTGTAAATCCGCTCACTCTGCTGACAGGCTTTCCTTGTCCCTGTGCCCAATTTCCTCCCCCTTCTTTGGACTGAATCCTACTCGCCCTCCTGCTCGGCTGCGATGTTACTCTCTCTAGGGAGCCCCTGTGCCTGCTGCCAGAGTCTGATGACTGCTGCCAGGGCAGCCTGGGCCACCAACAGAAGGGCATCGCTTAACACCATGACGTCTGTGGATTTCTCACTCCCCACACCAGGCTGTGTTTCTTGACAGCCAGGACTGTCTCTTTTTTAAAAAAATGCATATTTTATCAGTGCATCATAATTTTATAAAATTCTGGGTTTCAATGTGGCATTTTCCTACATACATGTAACATTTTGATCATATTATCCTTCTATTCCCCTCCCTTCCAGCCCCCCTCAAATAATTCCCTTTCTCTTGTCTAATATTACTCTTTCTACTTTCATCTTTTTTTTTCTAAGTGTCCACACAGTAGGAAAACATGTGATACTTTTCTTGCCAAGTCTGACCTATTTCCCTCAACATGGTGATCTCCAGTTGCAGCCATTCTCCTGCAAGTGACACAGTTTTGTTCTTTTTATGTCTGAATAATATTCCATTGTGTAGACACACCACATTCTCTTTATCCATTCATTCATCGATAGGCATCTAGGCTGGTTCCTTGCCTTGGCTGTTGTGAATTGTGCCTTGATAAACATGGGCATGCAGGTGTCCCTATCATGTGATGACTTTTTTTCCAGAACATTCCAGCCGTGGTAGAACTGGGTCGTGTGGGACCTCTCTGTGCGGTTTTCTGAGGATTGTCCATATTGCCTTCATAGTGTCTGTGCTAATTCACATTCCCCCCTGGCAGCGTAGGCGGCTTCCTTTTCCTGAATCCTCACCAGCATTTATCATTTTTTGTATTCTTGATGATAGTCGAGAGTGGAGCCTATGCTGATTTTGTCATTTTATTGTGGGTGCACGACAGTGGCAAAGCAATGGTTGGATTTGTATGTTCGAGACACTTTCCCCCATGGGTGCTTCTCCCTACTGTGCATAGACTCTTGATAGACTCGCCCTAGTCCTTGGGGACTCCCATGTAGCATCTATCAGAGACAGGAGAGACCAGTGGTGCTTCTGACAGCGGGTGAGTGGGGGTATTTTCCCCATCCTCTATGTAGTTCCCACACCAGACTCTGCAGCTGGCTCCAGCTGGGAGTCCTTTCATTCAATTCAAGGTCAATGCTGTCCACCTGGGCTGTGGGACCCTGCTGGCTGTAGACTCAGTGCCAGAAGCCTGACCCTCTCTCATAGTCATCTGAAGCCTGGGTTATCTTTCTGTGCCACAGAGTCACTGCCTATAAATTAGGGTTTCTTCATTTTCCTCCTCGGCTTTAATTCATTTGCTACAGTGGCCCCCAGACCCAAGGAAAATGTTTACTTGCGTTTACTGGTTTATTCATGAAGATATACAGATTCAGGTGGATAGACCCTTGGGACAGATGCTTAGGGCAGCTGGGAAGGGGGTGGGAGCTGTCCTGCAGGCACTTCCATGCGTTAAGTCCCCTGGTGTTGGACCCTTGGGTTGTTCGCTGTCTGGCAAGTCCCCCAAACACTGTGCTTGCAGGTTTCTGTGAAGGCTTTGTTGTGTAGCCATGCCTGATTACACCACTGGCTCTTGGTGACCAACTTGACCTATCCAGAGATTGGGGGATGGGGCTGAAAAGTCTGGCCTCTAATTCTGCCTTGGTCATTCTGGGTGATCAGTCCCCATCCTGAAGCTACCTTCGGCTAGCAGCACCACCACAGCTCATTAGCATACAAAAGACATTCTTCCCAGCCATGAATCCCAGGGTTTAGGAGCTGTGGGCCAGGAACCAGGGGTAGAGACCAAATCTATATTCTTATCAAAATGTGATGCTATGGCATTGGGTAGGGGTGGGTCACAGCAGCACTTCTCACACTTTAGTGTGCAGAGGACTCACCTGGGACCCCGTTAGCAGGAAGAGTCTACCTGGGACCCCCGTTCGTGGGCAGGATCTGAGCAGGCGGTGGGCGCCTGCAGCCCCAGTGTCTCTCCTGGGGGACAAGTTAGAGGCTCTGTCTCAAAGAAAAAGCCTGAGGGTATATGCAGCCCAGCAATCTCATTGTTTACCTAGCATGCATTGATTCCCAGAATAGGAAAAAAAAGAAAAAAGAAATAGGTTCTCAGTTGTTACAAGGAGACCTACATTTCCATTGACAAGACACGAAAGTTTCTTTACACTGACCCCAGGGTTCTGGGGTCACATAAGAACTCACTGGCAAAATCTGAAAATACTGAGGGCTTTCTAGGAGAATTTTAATTTTGGTAATGCTTGATTTTATTAAAAACAGAGATAACGGGTTCCTGAAGGCTAGTTTCTTGTATTCCTGTATCCAGGTCTCTTCTCCTTTGTCTAAGGTAGAGGCTGTGACTTGGTTACTTCTCACTCATTGCTGAGACAAAATACCTGACTCCCAAAATTAGGGAAGGAAAGGTTTATTTAGCTTACAGTTCTTGGAGGTCTCAGTCCATAATCAGCTGGCTCCAAGGCGGGGTGGCATGGCACAGGGACAACACTTCAAGGCAGCAGCCCAACAAAAGCAGCCAGAGTAAAAGGGGGCAAGAGAAAGCCTCTTCTCCTCCCTTATATTGTACACAGGATCCCTCTTCCCAGGGTGGGTGTAGCATTCACAAATCTCCTTGTCTTCCTTTGCACAGGATGAGGATATTTATAAAGTAGACCCCTAGCTCCCTGCTGAGTCTCTTAGTTAAACTTCTGACTTTCTCAAATTGATGCAATGAACAGGTAACTGCTTGTGCTCTACACCCCAGGATGTAGAGCTGCTGAGTTACTTAATTAAGTTTCTAGACTTCTCAAGTTGACACAATGTATAAACCATAACAGGCTGTTAAAGCTAAATGTTCACTTTCTGAGTTTTCCTTGCTGCTCTGGAGTAAATTACATGCAGCCAGTGATGAGCAGTAGTCAGTCCTTACCTTCTGCCTTAAATGTCAACAAAATTATCTCAGTTACAGAACTAATTCCAGCAGTTCAGAGGTATCAGGTCAGTGACTCTGATTTATTCTTTCTTTTATGCTCCTTACCTCATGATCACAGAATAGTTGCTGCAGCTCAGTAAGACCAGCATCTTGTAATGTCACCAAAAATCTAGTCATTTTCAAATTTTCTTGATCACAATTTTTTCTGCATTTGGTTGATCTGAATCAGGATCATGTTATATGTTGCAACCAATATCCTATGTCTTAAGTTCTAGGCTTCTTTTTATAAGATAAAAATGAATTTCTATCTGTTTAAGACAGACTTACTGGAGTTTTATGTTATGTGAAACTATAATACAGTATATAATTATTTTTCAAGACAGGGTCTTGTTACACTGGCCAAGGTGTTCTCACTCAAATTTGTGATTCTTTTGCTCCAGGCTCCCCAGTAAGCAGAACTACAGGTACACCCTTCCTCCCCTGACCAGTGAACAGTCTTGAACTCACTATGTTGTGCAGGTAATCCTCCTGCCTCAGCCTCCTGAGTGCTGGGATTAGGGGCACACATCACCACATCCAGCTAACATTTAAATTATTGTTTCACCCTTTATCATGAAACTATATACTTCCTGTCCACATGTGGTGGTGCATGCCTATAATCTCATGCATTCTGGGAAGCTAAGGCAGAAAGAACAAAGATTTGAGGACCCCAGCCTTGGCAATTTAGCTAGATCCTGTCTCAAAATAAAGAAAAACACCCCAAAAAACTAAATTTTAAAAGAAAGGAAGGGTTAAGAATATAGCTCAGTGTGAAGGTCCTGTGTTCAATTCCCAGTACCATAAAAAGAAAAAGGAAGGAAAGGAAAAGGAGAGGAGGATGAGGAGAAGGAGAAGAAGAAGGGAGGAGGGAAGGAGGTAACTATAATCATGTTTATTAAACTATTCCCCTATTGTTGAATATTTGAGTGGACTCTGTTTTTACGACTAAGGAAACACCTACAGCACATGACTTGGTGTTCACAGCTCCTTGTGCCTAGAACCTGCTCCTCCCGGAGGAAGGGGGTCATATCGTAACACTGCTTCCACACTTACGGGTGTGCACCCCAGGAAGTACTTTATATGCATTGTTTCTTCAAATTCTTCAGTACCCTAAGAGGTCTGTTCTGTCCCGATTTTCAGAAGTTGATGCTGATTCACAGAGCCAAGAAAGAGGGGAGCCACGATCATTACCCTCCTTCCTGAGGCCTTTATTTTTTAGACTCTTTCTAAGTTTCGCAGATAAAAATGCTCTCTTGTTCTAAATTGTTTTCATGATGCTGGGCATTTCTTTGGGTTGGCTTAACCATGTTCCTAGGTTGGTATTGAGTTTTGTGCAGGGGATTCGAACCTAGGGCTTGGACCTGCTAAGAGCTCTTCCCAAGTCACACCCTATCCCTGTCTTGTTAATCAGCCCTCGTAGCCCTTCTCGAGGTTGGCTGTACAATTTGGGGAGTGACTAAAAAGTAATCTCCAGCTTATCACTGTAGCTAACCATGCTCTCTCCCCCTCTCCACCGTCTGCGGTATCATCGACTCCATTCCTCGGACTCTAACAAGACTCAGGATCAAGCGATTCCTGGCCGAAAAACAAAAGAAACTCATCTGTTCTTCCCCAGGGGATTTGAATAAAAACTGATAACAAATTTAGGCACAGCTTAATGAAGATCATGCCAGGTCTAGAGGAAATAGCACCTGAGATGGCTCACATTTATTCTGCATGCATGTCACTGTCACTTTGCCACACTAAGCTATAAAGGTCGCCACTGCCTGCCAGCTGGACATGTTTTACTGAGAACCTAATTTTCTCTTTGTGTCTATTCTCTGTACTAGTGGGTTGGCTCAGTAAGAAAAATTTGAGATGTTTTGTTTGGAAAGAAAAAAAGAAAGAAAAGAAAGGAAGGAAGGAAGGAAGGAAGGAAGGAAGAAAGAAAGAAAGAAAGAAAGAAAGAAAGAAAGAAAGAAAGAAAGAAAGAAAGAAAGAAAGAAAAAGGAGGAGAGGGGACGGGAGGAGAGAAGAGAGAGGAGAGGAGAAAATCACAGCAGGCTGATTTTCTTTGCAACTCTGCTTTATACGGAAGTGCCTTTAATGATGACTTACATTACTCAGGGGATTTGCTAACCATCACTGTCTTGACACAGCTGCCTGGTTCTCTCTTTCCACCTGGCTGGGCCCAGGTATGACTGTGTGCGGCCTGGCACAGGGCCAGGGAAGGCTGCCTGGTTAGGGAGCGCTGGCCCAGGTTAGATGGCTTCCTCCCTGAAGCAGAAGGGCTGGCGTGGCAATACTAGTGCTTGGTGTGCTGCTTTGTTCCTAAAGCGCCTAACCGAAGAGTGACTTCTTTTCCACAGTGATGTAGACAAACAGCACGATGAAGAAAATGCCAAGGACAGCAAGCCTCAGGCACACCGGGAACTGGCTCCCGAGTCCACCTGGGCTCCCCACACAGCACTCCTTCTTCCCTTGGGGGACAGTCCTACTTTTGATCCTGTTGTTCCGTGCTCTAGCAGGACACCTGTGGAAACACAAGTGGCTCGTAGAGTTGTGCACAGCTACTTCCTGAGCACCCCTTAAAGTGAGTGTGTGGACCTCAAGGTCGGAAGCAGCAACCACAATGTGGCTTTCAGTGCAGTCTTGATCACCACCTATGCTGCTTTGCACACGTGACCTTCTGTAAGCCCACAAACCACTGATCTACCATTTCCACCCACCAGCGTCACCTTTCCCGGTGCTGACACAAAGCCTGACTCAGAGAGCTTTTACATTTCCTTATTGAAAATCTGTATTTAAAAGATAGCACACTTGCCGAAATTTTTTTAGAGCCTTGTTTCTACTTCTGTAACCCTGAAAGACCTGCTAATATTCATTCAGAAAGTAGGGAGCTTTCCAGGAAGTTTGACTTCGGGGGACTGTCCCTCTGCCACTGAGCCACACCTCCGGCCCCCCATAGTCTCACTTTATTTTCTTACTAATAAAATGACCCATCTGGATTTTATTTCAAACATATGCTCCCCACCCCCACACTGCTCACCCATCTCCCAAGATACCAACAGGAACAAATGTTTCCAAATGACCACTCATTAGGAAGCCTGGACTCCGGTCTTGGGTCGCAGACTTTTGTTGTCCTCTCCACCACTACCCCAGCCTGATTTCTTTTGTCTAATAGGAGCAGCAGACTAGACACCACGAAGGCCCTATGGGCTTTGAAATTACGCATCATTAGAAATCTTTCTGCTTCTCAACAGATTTTTTAAGGGCTCAAACTCACGGAAACCCGAATGACAGTTTTCTCCCAGGAGTTACAGAATACAATAATACAGTAATACCAACTTCCTCATCTACTCACAGGGGCGTTGGTTACCTTTTTCCTTTGGAAGGCTTCAGACACACGCAGCAGACATTGAGAGCTCTTGTTGTAGTGGCGGAAGCCCCGGGTCTCTGACAAACACAAAGAAAATGTCAACAGTTTCCAATGTCTTGTACAAAAGACCTTGGTTTTTATTCTAGAAAAAAATAAGCATTTGATCTGAGGACTAATCAATTTTTGGCACATTATGGGGGTTTGATACCTCATAACACAAACTTCAAGTTTGCTTTTCTTTAGTAATTAGCAAGAACATCTGAGTCCGAGAAAAATTTTACTTCAGTAACTAGTGAGAGTGACAGATGCAGGACTGACAGAGTGGGCAAAAACAGCATTCTGTTCTTAAATTTTAACTCCCTAGGTTTTTTTTTTTTTTT